>OZ026494.1:11468519-11701019 GCA_964019985.1 Aurelia sp. 4 Dawson et al 2005 | reverse complement strand
GGAGCATGAGATGGAGTATCTGCCCGAAGTATATCTGAAGCTCTGATCATAAGCGATAGGACACCCAGTGTGTAGCCGTTTGAAAGTTATATCAGAAGCAAGCCATCTTAGCTTATTGTTTTTTTTTGTGTTTTGAACTTATTTTTACTTGGTACACAACCACCCTTCACTGTTTCGTAACTTTCAAATTTTTCGGTAGCGAGCTTGTTTTTTTTTGTGTTTTGAACTTATTTTTACTTGGTACACAACCACCCTTCACTGTTTCGTAACTTTCAAATTTTTCGGTAGCGAGCCACCTTAAGTGCAGAGCCACCTTAACCATAATGGTTCACTACCGCAAAATTTCAAAATTATGAAACAGTGAAAGGTGATTGTATGCAAAGTAAAAATAAGTTCAAAACACACAAAAAACAATAAGTCGAGGTTGCTCTCTTCTGATATAACTTTCAAACGCCTACATACTGGGTGTCCTACCGCTCATGCTCTGACAGACATTTAAAGGACAATAAGGTTTAGACTGATTGAGAAAGATGAATCAGATTCATGAAAGAAAACCTTACTTTTGGAGATCTACAAGGTAGTAGCAAGCAACTGTCTGTAGCGTTTGTGGTTTACAATTGAGCAATTTGGGGTAATATCACAAGTTCAAAACTATACAACATAAATATAGAAATTTTCATTTGTGAAAATAATGATAATATAAGAAAGCCCATCACTGAAATTAGGGGAAATTACATGTAGCTCACTTGGAGAAATTCATCTGAAAAAATGAGAAAATCACACATTAAAAGATTAATTCATTTGACGCATAACTATATTGCTAAACCAAACGATATTGGAATGGGGAAAGGAAGCGATATTTCTGGTTAACGCCATGCGCCATTCAGAACGACACAAAAACAACAACACAGCAATACTTGTTCTTACTTGGAAAACAAGAAAAATCATTAAAGGTCTAACGGCGATGAAAGAAATTGTTGCATCCTTGTCAATTTCAAGTGTCTTTTAATAATTACCAAGTATGTAATGTAACCTACTCACAAAAATTATAATGACCTGCAAAAGTTAATGAAACTTTCCTTCAAAGGAGAGAGATTAAATATTTTGAGTGTTTTACAAAGAAGAAAGCAAAATTCTAATACTTCTGTACCTGTCGTTTGAAAGCAACGGAATTCTTTTGAGACGTAGGTTTCACTGTTGCATCTGAAAAGTAAAATTGAGCTTGATACGCAACAGAACAAAAATCATAACACTGTTTTGGATCCAGGCAACTTAAATTCGAGCCTGGCAATATGGTTTATATAAACAGCAGACAAGTTCTTATTACATGTAAAGTAAAGTATTTTTCACATGCTTCATCAAGTGCCATGTGAGTCAATAAAAAGGCCCAGCACTTATAAAATGCTGCTTCTTGAATATCAAAGCCATTTCTATGATCAACGCACTGATATTGAAAACCACCTTGCTTTATTCCCGATAATTTACCCGGCTTTAATCAGTTATTCATTCCAATGAAAATGGGAGATTTTCGGCAGAAAGCCCCGTTAGAAAACCTGCAAAAACGATTGAAAATAACAAGCAAGATTTCCCTTTCTTCTAGCAGGTAGGTAGGTAGGTTATCATATTTAACGTGGCTAGCCTGCGAAAGTCTGAGTGACTTATTTCCAGTAGGGGCCACGGTTGTTTTACCATCAACCCGCCGCTCGCCGCAGCTACCAGATTTCCCTCATATGGCTCTGGTCGACCCGGGCTAGAGTTACGGACAGCGACTAAACTGTCCAGCGCGGGATTCGAACCTCGGCCGTTCTGACCTTTGGTTTACGAGCCAGTCGCCTTAACAATTAGGCCACGCACTTGAATGTATTCATGTATTTTATCCTCTTGGGAGAATGGAATTCCCCATTCACACTAGGGGGAAGACTATTTCATTCCCCAGAGAGGATAGGATGTGCTAAGCGTGCTCAAGTCATCGCTGTGGGGCAAACATATTAGGGGAATTGCTCCCAATTTTAGTACATGTTTAAGGTAACTCGAATGCATTTTTTTAAAATGTTAGCTACAAAATCAGATATTGCAAAATTTAATTGAATATAGAACACCATCGCCCTGAATTTGCACCTTTAAGATAAAACACCTATTATGAGCGTTATGATAGTGAATTCAATAATTAGCAAGCAGAAGATTCTTTAGTATAAGGTGTTTACTGTATCACTTCATCGACTTAATCCTCCCACTTTTTGACGTACAACCAGAACTTAAAGGAGCAACGGTAGAACCCGCCTAAATGAATTATATAGCCCTGAACCGGCACCCCTCATTTTACAGCAATCAGCTATCCCGACAGAACATTGTACTTTACAGTCAAAACAGCTATTTCCTAGGATCATCTCCCATGTGTAATTGATACTCATTGCATTTTGATCGGATGGAAAACCAAAGCTTTTCGTTCCTCCCAAGTTTTAACCTCTCATACATACCACCGTCATTACGTTATTCCAAAGATGCTCCTCTTCCAACTCTCCACGAAAGGTCTCCGAGTCAGAAATGTGTTCTTAGAATCAAAATATTATTTAACACATGTTTGTATTCATTAAGTCGTCCAGCGGAAAGGGGAGAGGTCACTATTCACAACGCAAGTCCATTTTCACAAACTTTGCCGGTTCAGGGTGGTTTTTACTCAGTCCACGCGCTTTGGAATAGAAACCCCATAAACAAAAATGGAAATCGACAACGTGAAGGACTTTTCAAATATTTCATTCAAAGGGGCAGAACAAACAACTGAAACAAGTTATTTGACCTTTGCCATTATTTTATCAATGAAAATGAATCAAAACAAAAACGCGGCTTGTAAAAATAAATGAAGAAATGAACGAACACTTACCGTCATTTTGCAAAGTAAACAAGCAAGAGAAGTTAGAGAATATGACGTCAGCAAACAATTTTCGCGCTTTATTTTCATTTGCTAGTCCCAGACTGTTCCATCTTTAAAAGTTGGTAAAAAAGCCTAAATCTCGGAGAACGCGCTAGGGTGCCGATTCAGGGCGATGGTACTCTGCTGTAGCCCTGCGAATGTCGCGCCGTTTTGACTCATCCAGCAGAGAGTAATATATGAAGCTTTGAGCCTAAAGAAATTGAATGGTTTTAGACAGTGGTGAAAATAATTCTGGCAAAAGCTACATTAGAAGATAAATCACCCATAAGAAAAGTGTACTTGTGGCTTTGAATTGCAGTGCACGAAATACGAAGCTCTCAAAGTAAGGAAAGTACTTTAAAACTAATCTGTTTGAAAATGAGAAAGTGAAACTCACATACGCCAGAATCTATTGCATACACGTAGCAAATTGCAGCAGGACTACGATAGCAGCATCTTTCTTACTGTTCCTGGTTGGAAATCATGTGAAAAAATCAGTTGCCACAAAAGAAGCTAAAATGTTTCAAAGTATAATTGCAACTTACTGGTTTCTTGTGTTGTCCTGCTGTCTTTGATGATATTCAGTATGGACTGACTATCTTCATCAAGGACAATTGTCTCTTGCGTTTTCTTATAAAAATGAAATAAACAATTAACAACGTGCAAATTGTAAACTTTATCAGAACTCCAAAATACGGGTCAGCAAGCAGGCTTCAAAGGAGCCTTTGTAACGAGCAAAGCTATACATGCTATCTCTTTGCTGGCACCATTTGCGTGAGCAATGAAAATGGCAACAACAAAGAGATCACAGAAGGACGCATGCACAAAGCAAGCCAGTTGCGAAGGCCCTTTTTAACAGGAATAATCGAGTGAGTGGAAGCGTGGATGACTTCATTTACAGATTCTAACGAGTAGTCCCTGAAGAATGCATCATGGATCATTGGGATAAAGTTTGCAAAAGGAGACTAGAGGTTGAATCTAATTTCTTCCATTGAATCAACGTTGCTGCATTTCTGTGGACCCCCAATCACATTTCATTTGGTTTTTTATGATTCAAAGAAGACGGTATACCCTTGCCTAATATGCGTATAAAAGCTCAAGTTCACTCATGTTGAAACTCTTAATGTAAAAATCATATTATAAAACAATGACTGCTATAAGATTAACGCAGTATATCAACACTTCTCAATGAATATAAAAATCTTGAGCCATACTGCACTCTGAGAAATAAGGGCACTATATATCGAATGCCCCAAAAAACAATCTTGTTGTGAAAATCACCAAAATTTGATTGTAAACCTTTGGTAAAATTTCCTTTCTAATTTCTTTGTCCATGACCCAAAAATATTTATATCAGGTGACCTAAAAAAGTTGACGTGCTTGGAGGACTGTGGAATAAAAAGTACTTGCCCGATATTAAAACTGAAATGTTAGTCTATGAGTGACAGGCCAACTTAGACGAGAAAATTTTGGTAAAATCATTCATCTTTTAAGACTTAAAAATTAGAAAAATGCCTGTAAGAGGTTTGTATTGGAATCTAGACTTCAACTTTCCATTCTGGTCCATGATTTATTTGGCATTAAAATTCAAATTCTATACCATTGTGAGTTTCAGAAATGAATTTAAATCTCAATAGCAAGTACATCATGGATCAGAATAGAATGTGGTGTATTATGCCGGTAGAGCCAATAATATTGCATGTTTCTTTCAGTCACTAATGATCAAACTAGAAGGCTTAAAATGCACAAAAACGACCTGGCAATCACCAGTGCTTTTTGCAGTATCATTCAAAGCCAGGCAGCCCTAAAAAGGGCTAAATTTGCTAATTTCTAAACCAATGACGAGTTAGATATGTCACAAAAACCAATTTACTCCTTGATCTACCTGACAAGACATAAATTTGAAGATCAGTGGTGCAATCAACTTTTGGGGATATTTCAAACGGGAGTACTTTTTTGGGACAGCCGGTTGTACATCTCGAAATTACCTTATTTGTATAAGTGTGGATATATTTTTCCTGATGATAGCCCTTTGTGGCTCACTTCTACAACTTATGAATCCTATCTGTGCAGCGACAACTAAACGATTCATGTGTGAATATCTAATACTTACCCTATGTTCTTCTAAAAATGCTTCTCTCTCTAGCCTCGCTATTCGTTTCTCTGTCTCTGTATGACTTTCTGGCTCATTTTCGTTTTCATCTAAATCTTCGTTATCGGATCCAACGCTTTCGGCTATATCATTGAGCGGTCGGTCGATATTTCGCCAGCGAAAGTTTCTGCGACGGCCAACTCCATCAGATAACAGATCACCATCCTCGTAAAATCTCTCTTGAATGCGGCGAATATCCTGCCTGTCATCCTCTAAAGTTGCCTTCCTGTAAATCAAGATACGAGGTATGGTAAGGAAAGCCCAAGGGAACAATAAAGTGTTTCGGCTTCCCTTTGTCCTATTCATAGACGGACGCAGCATAGCTCGGGTCATTCACTTGATCTTCAAAACCTTTGCCTCAAGAGAGTTTGCGCACGTTCTCTTTGGAGAATGAAAACAAGAAAGTTTGCTTTGATGAACGATACGAAGGGATGTCAGGAGACTAAGAACGTTCTCAACCCATGGAAGGGTGAGCTTTGATATCAATTTCGTGCACAAATTGGTCTTCTTTTGAGCGGCTTCTGAGAGAGAAAAGTTGGAAACTGTGATACAAAAATATTCGAAAGAAACTCTGCACGTATTGCTAAAAAGCCTATCATAGATTTATAATTTGTAATTCATTGTAATCTACTGCAATAAGGTCAGTACAGGTCATCGAGAACCGATCACTACCAAGCTAACGTGCATTCTCTTCTACCGGATGAGTTACAAAAGCATGGAGTGTTCGACACGCCATATTTTGATGATAAACAATTCAAACTGGGTTTCTCTGAACTCTAATTTGCAGAAAAAAGATAGAAGTAGGCATAGAAATTTAGTTTGCTAAAAGAAGTCATTTCTTTCCATGATCATTTGCGACTTTTGATATCGCTTTTTGGTGAAAGTATCATTTCAAAAAGAACTCTTCGCTTTCAAATAGTGACAGTTAAATGGATAGTACCCTTAGGATACAAAATGGAGAAAAATACAGAGGTTTTTTGTACTCTAACACTGGTGCATGTTTTATTCCATTTCTTTGGCAGAGAAGCAGTACGTTTGTTATGATTTAGAACTTCACATGTACATAAGCATGAATCTGATTGAATGCCTGTTTTAGGAATCTTGCGAAAAAAGAGTTTACTGCAATTGCAAGCGCTTATCAAACGGAACGATCGATTTCTAACAAATGAATTTCTTATCTGCGCTAGCATTTTTCCAATGTAAGGAACTCTAGCAGAAATCAATTTACAAAATGAATTGTATCACCAAACTATCAAACATTTCAGTTTTTTATTATCGACCACTATTTTTCAAGTCTTACGCGTTGTTGGGAGACGCAACTTATTTTGTAGGTCATTAAACGACTGATTGCTTAGTTTTTGCATCTTGGAACTCTAACTTTTATCGTTCAAATTTAGCATAAAGTCCTCCCATCAAATTGACTTAAATTCGGTTTGATGCGACGCAGCGATTCGTTATGTAGAACTTCCTCTCCACAGATTTTACCGCAACCTTCCTTTGCATGCAACTTATATCGTATTCGCGTATAGTGTTTAATTTACAAGCAATTGGTTTGTTTTTCTTCTGTGTGTTGTCCTGGTAACGTCTCGTATTCTATTGTTAAACGTGATGGCTATGGGGTAGTCATTCTATTTTGCATCTCGTGGTCTCGTGTCCCTGCAGTGTTGTGCAGTTGTATAGTACTAACTGGTAGAGGAGATGTAACTTCTATTATAAAATTTTTATCTGAATATGAAAAAAACAAATTTCATATGTCGAACCAACTTACATATGAGCTTTATGAACTTGAGCTCGAATTCTCGCATCTGATGGCAGGTCTTCTATATCTGAATCAATTTCATATTCATCAGCTTCACTTCCAAGATCCTCGTCATCGTCATCACCAACATCACTGCCACTGAGCTCAGCCTCTTCTTCATAAAATCGCTTCTTCGAAAATTTCTTAGCGCTACAATGAGGAATAAGATGAAATATAGAAAGAGTAAGGAATTTTTTATCAGCGATCGTCGAAGAGGAATGTTCGTGGCTTTATGGCAAGGATCCCATTTAGGATGATCACATTTGCCTAAATTTTGCTCTATTGAATAGATTTCATTTAGGTCATGAGTTAGATAGTTATTATTATGATATTGTCACGGAGCATAGTCTCCAGATCTTAAATCGGTGTAAAAAGGCGGGTGCAAAATTTAATGACCTATTTCTTTAGTGTGAATGACTTGAAAGAAACTTTAGCCATTTTTCTACGATTCTATCGTTAGAATTTTCAGAAATCTTGAATATTTGTCGAAATTACAGCCTATTTCATATTTCAGCTCATTTTATGATGTGACGTCATCAAATTCCTAAATCACAAATCAGAAGAATAAAAGGGTTTTGCTTGATACCATATTGTAGGCATGATTTTCTTTAAGACCAATTGATCTTTCGTCAACAGGTTTAGAAATCTCCATAGTTGTAAGTTTTTTCCAAATATTTTCTTGAATTCTTAAAAAAGAAGGAGAGCACTGTAATTCCACAAATATTGAAGAATTCAGATTACTGCAAAATGGTTCAAGTTTCTTTGAGGCCGTTCAGTTCAAAGAAATAGGCCATAGAATTTTACATCCACATGTTTAAATATTTGAAACTTATGCTTTGTCATCGACAACATTCGCTACATTTTGGATCAAAATTTAACAACTGACTGGACATCATAATGCAAAAATCAAGATTAAATTCTTTGTAATTTAAATTCCGTAGGCTTCTTGATGCATTTGCATACACTTTAGAAAGTCTCAACATTGAAACAAGACATGTAGTGTACTGATGCAACCAAAAAGCTAAATAGTCAGTTTCATCTGTAAAGGACTGAGTTGCTGCTGTTTACTTCTCAGTTGCATGAATATGCTACCGTACATGTAACAGAAAACTGTTTCAAAAGGTAATCTGACGTGGAAACTTACGGAATTGCTTCGTAATACTCTTGAAGCTCCTCGTCAATCTCCTCTTCTTCATCAGCATCAGAACATTGTCTGTCGTCAGAAGACGCCAACGAGCGATCATCTTCATGATCAGGGCCAGCATTATCTTTGCTTGCATCTCCATCAGCACCTTCAGGAAGATCCTCGCTGTCAGTCTCATTCTCACTTGCTCCTTCGCTTTCCTCTTCATCTTTAGTTTCTTCTGTCTTCTGATCAGAGTTATACTCAGGCCCATTTTGGTCATCTGTGATGCTTTCTTTCCTTTTCTTTCCAATGTAAAACACTGTGGGAAAAATAAGCAGTTGAAGCACTTCTATTTGGCATTCCACGACAGATTTTTTTTACTCAAATATAAACATTTACAATATATTTCACGTTTCATTGTGCCATACAACACTGCATTTGTATGGCATATTTCACAATTAGCATACAACACAACAGGTACGATACCAAAGGGAGCGAAAGACAATGACTACCCCATGGCCAATATAAAACGATATGGAATGTTAAAATAACTACGGCTACACTACAAACGATTAAAACTAATGGGTGATGCACCAAGTTCTGTTCCACATCAGATGTCAGGTAAGGGTTTCCACGACAGTTTCTAAGTTTGCAGAAGATACCAAATTCTGTACTACAGGCCAATCTTGAAAATCTATCCTTGGGAAATTGATCAAAGCCGAAGCTTTTTCCAGGTGTAACGTATTGTCCGATTTTGCTAAAAACTTTCAAATTTCGCTCTTGTTACGGCTACTTAGTTTTGAAGTGTTTTACTAGTACAGATCATAAACAGATTGAAGTATCAATATTCTAAATTGGCAATGGAGATCAGACAGAAACATAGAAAATCAATGAGTACTTGAATAAGGAATAAACTTTACGCAATTTTGGCTCTTTCTTAGATGTTACAATGTTGCTTGAACGGTATGGCAGTACAAAACTGTATGACACTTGAACGGTGTGGCAGTCAAATTAACGTTTGAACGTGCCACATGATGCAAACATGAGTGTCAGGACACCATGAAGTTGAATTAGATCGTGTTAGATTCTTTGCCTACCCTGAAATGCCATAAAATTTTCTTCCTTGCCATTAGCAGCCATTCTCAGCCATACTTCCTGGCCTTGAACTATAGAGCTCCATCGCATGTGCTTTCAAAATGTTTGGGCCTAAATGATCTTTGCCATCTCCTGCGCATTACTGTACCTCCGCAGCCGTCTCGCAGCCGAAAAGGTCATTTAGGTCCAAACATTTGAAAAGACATGTGATGGAGCTCTTCAATTCAAGGCCAGGAAGTATGGCTGAGAAAGGCTACTAATGGCAAGGAAGAGTACTATATGGCATTTCCAGGTAGGCAAAGAATCTAATACGATCTAATTCAACTTGATGCGAACGACAACAAAGTTTTCTAGGTTTTCAATAAAGACAAATTAATTGGCTAAATGATAAAACCAAAACTGAGCAAAAATCCTCAGGACAGAAGGCTGACAAAACTGAGAAAATTTCCTCTTATAAATCACTACAACGAGATCCTGCAAAATAGAAACAGCTTTTTTCAAAACAGCCTGTTTAATTTGCCATTAAAACTCATAGCAGTGTGTCATATGAGGGTATGAGGCTTCAATGAATCAACCTGAAGTTTCTTGAAAAGTGGTTTCTATTCTGTGGGTTCTTACCGTATCCTGAAGATGAAACTATTGTGTATAGACTCAAGGGATTGGAAACAACCAACTTGCTGAAATAAATGCAGACAGGCATTTCGTATCCCGTGGAGCATACATAGTTGCGGTAGTACCTGAACACATCAAAGGGAATAGAGGCAGTTAAAAGCTGGCCCAGGCCAGGTAAAAAAATATAACCTATTGCACTCCACAGCTTTGACGCATCCGGTTTCATTGTGAAGTTAAAAACAATAGGAATGTGGGCGTTTCTTTACCCTTTTGTGACGGCTATGAGATATGGCCATGTCTATTCCCTATAAGTACAATTGCCGAAAAAGAGCATTCTCTAGGCTAAACTCACAGAAACCTGTTCTATGGATAGAGAAAACAGACTGGCAAAATGTACTATTTTCGTACTTACTTGGGGATTTTGTCGCTGCATGTTTTTCCTGCCCTGTTTGTGCAAAGTTACCAGTGCAAAGCTCAAGTAACTCTGGATCGACATCACTTTCATTACCTTTCATAAGCAATCCACCATTATCTAACGATCCTGGTTTCGTTTCATCTGTTCCTGTAGATCTCTTTTCAGCGTTGAAGAGGTTGTCAAATGATTTCCTGGCATATGAATCCATCTTTGGCTCTCCAAAATGCTTCATTAAGCTGCCTGCCGATTTGCTTTCGTCGAGCAATGGTTCGCTATATACTCGACTTTCCACTGCACTTGAAAAAGTTCCAGAGCACAGATTCATTATCTACGAAATACAGTGGTAAATCATTAACTCTGATAATTTTGAATCTGAAGTACAGGGTGTCCAAAAATTGTTTCACGTTTTAATTAAATATTCCAAAATAAGGAATCAATAAACGGGCTCCAAGGTCCAACAACCCTATTCTTGACATCAGTAACCAAAGTTAGACAATAGCCTCACGACATAGTCCCAGATATCGCAACAACAACAACAATAATAACAACAACAACAACGTTTTTTATTTTGCTCAATCTGGGCCTTATGGACTTTGATATAAAATTTTGAGACGGAGATGAACACATTTACGTCTGCCCTCTGGAATGAGGCCTCTCAGAAGCGAGGCAAGCGACCTTCGACAGTTGGGAATTCTCAATGCTGCGGTGAAATTCATGGAAGCAAATTGGCCTTAAAAATGAGGAACAGCTGGTTAACAGTGAAAGGTTTGTTGATTCTTGGATTGAGGAAACATTTGCATGGATACTTGTGGCTTTGTTCATGGCTAATATCACTGAAAACTTGAAATCTGAGCTGCTTTGACATTGGAGTTTCGAGCCGGCAACTAAGGCCCATCCACCATTGCCTGGAGTTCGTACACAGAGTTGCTATGGTTTCCATATCAAGTTATGAAATCGATAGGGGAAAACTTCATCCCAAATTTCAGTGTCAAAGTCCATGAGGCGTAGTTGGAGCGTCCATCAGTCTATCAATAGCGATCACTACGAACATGTCATCAGGCTAGTTAGACACCAGCATTTCATTTCATGTTTTCATTCTCAGTTTATTCATCAAGGAGGCTGGTCCTACAACAGAAGTTGATTTTCAAGAGGCACGCCAATAAAAACTTATTAAAATATACCGTTTAATAAGAAATAGAATCTAGAAAAACCCATAACATTAAATACCTAACTACAATTTTGATAATAGTTAACTATTTTTAGTTATTAATAGTAATATACAAATTTATAAAAAATGGAAAACTTGAAGTCGTGTTCTAAAAAATGAAGTCGTTTTAATAGTACTTAGGCTAAGGGCTTGTTTGGACTGTACCAGAGAGGATTTTCTAGTTTTTCACTCCTCTGAATGAAAAACACTTTCGACCATTTCTCATTTTCATGAATGGCAATTTTAGGCCAAGTGAAGTATTTCGTAAGAGATGAAGGGACTGTTGCGAGTTTCTCGTGAAGAGGCTGGTAAGGTACTGAGGAGCAAGGCCTTTTAATGCCTTAAAGACCACAATATTAGTCTCAAAAAGAATCAATTCCTCAATTGTTTTCAAGCCTTTTATCACAACTAATCTATTCCTCAATTCTTTTGATAAGGGGCACGGCTGAGGCATCAAAACAACTGTTAGTGGTTATTGTAGCAGCCCTGTTTGTAGTTCCTGAGCATATTGTAGGCCTGTTGAATATTGACAGAGTTACGAGATTTTGACTTCATTTTTGTGGGAAAGCTGAAATTAGCGGTCTCTAATAAGTATTTATGATAACAGTACCATGGACTATCGTTTCTCTTGTTTCTCGTTAATTCAGAACGTTTAGTTGAAAGAGTTTGGATAACCTTACTGTGAAGGCTATGAATGCTTTGAGGAAAATTATCCAGTATCTCGTTGATTATATCTTAAATTAATGTTTTGAATGCACGCATTTCAAATCAAATGTTGACGATGGTAATAAGATTCAAGCCATTTCGAAGTCCAAGTTGGTTCGTACTCATAAAAGCAGAAGTTATCACATTTCCAGACATTTTCTTGTTCAGAGGGAGTTCCTTTTGTGAAACAAGTCACCAAGTAGTTTGGAGCTTCAGCTGTCGCATGAATTTGATCTTTTGGTCAATTAAGCGCCTAATGCATGAGAACAACTTCAGCCTGTCAAATGATACAGGTTCTTACACAATTGAGTAAGGAAGATTGAAACACTTATGGAAACCAAGGCATACATGTTAGATAATCAAAACGCATGCACAGTTGTAGAGCAAAAATTCAATCGCTTTAGACCAATTTCGAAAATTCAAAATTACAAATTTCTGGTCTGAACAATAAACAAAATCACAAGAATCTATTGCAGCTGTTTTCCTGTATTACATTCTATATAAAAGAAGCATCTCCACCGGATACAGAAAAAAAAATCACACATTCTTTTATGCCGGCTTTACCGTATACACGTCTTTTTTATAAGAAACTGGTTTATAAGAAACTAGTACTAAGAAGGCCAAAATTTTAAGAAACTCTAGTACTATGTCTGAGAAGTACTAAGAAACTTTTCAAAGTTAAAAGCATGGATTTTATAGCGAATAGATCATTGAACCTTCATTCTTGAGCAATATTATCTAACCATTTGTGTTTTCAACATAACAGAACACTGTTTATTCCTTTATGATGTTTTAAATTTCAAGAAACATATCTGCCGCAGTGTTAGCGACCACATTGCTAATTCTGCATTCAGAAAAATAAGAAACCAATTAAGAAACTTTTAGTACTAAAATCGACAAAATTTCATGTGAAATTAAGAAACTTTTAGTTCTATGGCCTGATCCTAGTTTCTTATAAAAAAAAACGTGTAGCAAGCTGCATGTACTACCCTTTCCCCTTGAGTATCTTAGACGGCAATTTACTGCGATGAGTGCGAGCAGAAAAAAATTAGCAAATGGTGAAATCGTGCAACGCTGTATTCAAGTATAGCAACACAACGTGAACACTCTCTGACTTCCTTCAAAGTTTCCAAAATGGGCAAGGCAAATGAAAAAGATCCAAGCATACCTGAGAATCAGAAGTAACAGCATCACTTTGGTTGAGAAGTTTTTCTAAAACAGACCCTTTTTTCAAAGGACTTTCAGTTCTGGCGGCGGGAGTTCCAAATTTTCCAGTACACAAGTCCAAGATTTCTTGGCTGTTTCCGTCCGTTTTACTGTCATCACAAGGCAGATCGGACGGCAATCCAAAGTCATCCACATTCATACCGATAGATTTAGATTTGTCTTTTTCGAAATTTCCAGAACAAAGGCCAAGAAGCTGTGTCATGGATGGTTCTTCAGAGCTAAGAAGTGTCTTTGGAGCTAGCTTTTCTTTTGAAGGTTTGCGAGGATTGATATATCTAGCAAAAACAAAAAAGTTGCGTCATGATTTGGCGACGAACCTATACACGCAGTAATAACGCTTTGAGTTTGACAACTCTAATAAGAAATCTAATCAACAAGGACAGAGTTGCAACACAAAAACATCAGCTGCTTTGATTGACAAAGAAATTCAAAGCTATTAGCGGTTAGACATACGAGAAATTCTCATAACTAGTAATTGGACACAACAAACCCGCAAAAGTTGGTCTGAAACATAAGTAGCTACCTCACATGTTGTGCATTCCAGAAATAGCATCTAAGTACAAATATGAACATAGGATCGAAAGAAGAAGGACACATCCAAACATCTGTCTCAGGAATTTTATTTGTTTCGTTCAATAATCTTATATGAAAATATGCACAGTGGTATATTTTCCGAAGACCTTTTTATAATCGACGAAATATTTGTCGCATCTAGTAGATTGGGCAGAGGATTGGTAAAACGGCGTCATTAACCACATGCAAATACAAGAAAACCAAGCTTTTGACCCGATACGAAAATTTTGCAGAGCCTTTGAAAAAAGATCAAGTGTCACCTTACTTTGAACATCATCACAGGGTTTAAAGAAGTTGAAGTAACAAAGTGTCGCGATGCTTGATTACCAACTACTGCCCAGGTAATATTATAAAGGTTTTACGAATAAACATACCCTTGCGTGTCTAGGATCTGCGAGAACTGTGTATTTTCATCGAGTGTGAAGTGTATGTCATCTGATAAGATAGGGCCAGCACGACTTGACTCATCCGTGTCCATTTTGAATTGACTTTCTTTTGTTGCAAACTGTAGAGGGAGCAATGCAATTGAAATGCAATTTAAATGAGAACGATTAAATAGAACATAGGACTCATAAACAAAGATAATTTGAAATTAAAACGTCAGTTGGCAATAGCAACTGACTGAATAAGTTTAACGAAGGAAATTCAACGATTCATTTTTGGACCAAAGTAGAAGATGGTGACAAGAGAGCGCTAGACAAGACAGTAGCAAATCACTTTGAAATAATTTGTTGCTGCATGTCTTTTAGGAACGGGACAGGTTTTGGAAAATGGTGTTAAGGCCAGTAAGGGTTAGTTAGGGATCGTTAGGACGAGGAATATTTGGGTAGCAAAATGAAATCTTGATATCGTGGTATACACTGAGCAGGAAAAGCCCTTTATAAAAGAATTTTATAGCGGTGTAAAGCAGATCCCGAATCGAACAGTTACGTGCTTTAGTTACCATGTACAGGGTGTCCCAAAAAATTGTTGGACGTTTGATTAAATACTAAAAAAATAACGATTTACTGAATTGACACTTGGTCATGTAAGCCTTTTCCTGAGATTTTGAATCAATTTTTGACACATGAAACTTGCAAATCCGCTAAAAAATTCATGGAGTTACAAGGCTTTGAAGTTCAAGTTTGTGTTAAAGCTGAAACTAGAGGCCTCGAAATGCCGTTTTTGGCAAAAATAGGCCGTCGCCGTCGTTTCTGTTCTTTCTCAATAGCTTCAGGGCGTAGCAAATGGGATTTGCACAGGTTTTCAATATGTTAACTTTCAAGCATATGGATGCTAACAGGTTCAGTCTCTCGTCGATTATGTTTGAACCACTATTTTGGACATATGCAATGTAAAGCAAGTTTCGACAATGATCACAAGGACTTAAAATACTTCCCAAGTCCTACTTTGTTTGCTCTGATATCAGCGAGAGGCATGACATTGGATAAGCATTGCAAGTAATCTGGTGTCTCCGGTTTCAGCTATAGCATATTTTTTATCTTTAAAAGCTCGCAAGTCAGTGCATTTTCAACCGATTTGCAAGATTCTAGTCTCTAAAATCATTTCATAATCTTAGGAACATGCTTATTTTGCCATGAGCCTACTATCGTTATTTTTCAATATTTAATCAAACGTTGAACAATATTTTTGAGACATCCTGGATGTAAGATGCTTCACAGGAACACTTGGAACTTGGAACAGGAAACATCACATAAATATGCTATCACTTATTTTGCCAAGATTGGCACATTAAGCCTTACTTTTGCTCTACTTTACAAAAGATTGCTGCATGCTTTTCAACGATGAGTTGAGAAAAAAACGCCCAGCGTTTGAAACGCTACCGTTCCCTGAGTATAAGCAATGATATTTTGCAGTATCTGATTGAATAGCTAGCATGTCCAATCATGCTTAGAAGTTTTTCCGGCTAAAATTTGTCAATCCCTTCAGATCCTGTCAGCGATTTTCTAAAATAAATCCCTTTGAGAAACCTTAAAAAAACATGCAACAATTACAAGCAAAAATTCTGAATGTTTGCAACTCATAGCGATGACTTTCAGTACGCTTTAGCACGTGCTTTCCTTTTGGCGGATCGAAAAGTCTTCCCCCTAGTGTGGATAACTTATTCATGGGGATTCCATTCTCCTATGAGGACAATATTCATGAACACATCCAAGAGTCATTATTGCTAGAAAGGAGAACAAAGGCAAATCTTGCTTGATGTTTTGACTCGTTTTTTGCAGGTTTCCGCAATGGGGCTTTCCGCAGTAAATCTCCTTTTTCAACGGGAAGGAATGACCGATCAAAGCCACTGAACCCAATTTGACATATCTGAGATAAAACAAGACAGTTTTCAATATCATAACTATGATATTCAGGGAGCAGAACTTTTTCAAATTCCGGGCGTTATTACTGACTCACCCGGTAGCACTAAAGGAGAACAATCAATATCAAGCACTATCGTTGCTCAGATTGTGTTTGTGTTGATTTCTCAATCTCAAGCACCACGAGAAAAGCCTAGTATTTAACAAAGAGCCTTTGAGACTCTCGAGTACCCAATAATCGTCCTCCTGCTTATTAATTTTTGAAAAATCTTCCAACCCCCTGTCGATATTTTAACCCCCCTTATTGATTTTTGAAAAAATGAAATAATAGGAAACACAATGATTTCTGAATAAATGCAATAAAAGTCTCAAGAATAGCATTTAACAAAACCAGGGTTCACAAGTAAATGTGTCAGTATCATCACTGTTCACATGAATATATAAAAGATACGGGTATAGCTAAGAAAACTACTATTTTCAATTTCTCCAAACGATTGTTCCAGCCCCCCCCCGATTATTGTTATATCGAACCATTTCCAGCCCCTCCAATTATTCTCACCCCCGTTTATTCGGTACTCGAGAGTAACGAAATTTTTTTTGACTTTTCAGACTTGAAAGCCTTTACCCTTAAAAGGGTTTACGTTGTTTTCCTATTTGCCTTTTGTAATATGTTATTTGTAATATTTATATGTAATATCAATTTGAATATCTATGTTAAATGTTATGGTCACAGGGTTGCTATGTATTTCCATGCTCCTCGTGGCATCGTCTTGTAACCTTTGTTTGTTTACTGTAAAATTTTATTGGAATATAAAAAAAAAAAAAAAAAAAAAAGGGTTTACGCATATCTTAACTGACCTCATCATCATGTATTATCCTCGAATTCTCGTCCGAAGTACTGGAGTACCTCCTGGTTCCATACAGCAGTTTTGAGAAGGGTGTACTTGCTTCCAGTCGGCTCTTATCAGATGGCTTTGACAATCCACCTTGGCCAGGAGGTATCGTACTGGTTTCATCCCATTGAATATTGTCTTTTAATTCAAGGTTAAATGAATGATCAGCTCTGGATTCATCTTCATCATTTACGCCCGGAAATAAGTCTAATGAGCTAGTTGCTGTTCTGGCTGAAGTGGTTGTGTTTTCATCATGAGAAGCATTTACTCGCAAATTGTTGCTTCTGTCAAATGAAGAGTTCTCTAGTTTTTTGTCAATTTCTTCCATTTCATCTAATTGATTTTCAATTTGTTTTCGTTCATCTTCTTCATTCCATTTTCGTATCTCATCATCATCCTCATCCTCCGATTCTACGGATAATGAACAAATTTCAGTAAGAAGGCCTAAGACTACCTTCCTACTATACGCACAATTTGAAAACGGTTTAAAAATGTGACAGCAGCAACATCTTTTAGGTAGCATTTACACAACGTCGGCAAAATTTGAAAGATTTGAATACAGTACCGGGTGAGTCAGAAAAAAACCTAGGGCGTTTGGCGGAGTGTGACACCGCATTTAGCCAATCGATTGTCATGAACTAAATTCTTCCGTGCAGCCAAGAGTCTAGCTTAGATCATAAACCTTTCCTCATCGAAATCAGTCACTTGATGTGATTTTTTAAAAACAGATTTTTTTTCGTAAGACCTTGTACGGGAATCTTGCAAACTGATGAAATCTTTCACTGAGCTCCCTCCGCATTTTATCTTGGCAAAAGTTACAGGTACACATTGTATTACCGGGGGAGACTGAAAAAGTTAGGAGGTAGTATTTTCTCCTTTGGGAGATCTTATCATAACTTGCCTTGCTTGGAGAATACTTTTGAAAGACGTTAATAATGCGTGCTTCTTTGTCTTGGGAAGAGGTTCCTTACACGCAGATAAACGCTCTGTAAATCGCAATGGGACTTCATGCAGACAACACTTTTTCCTAAAGCCTGATTCACAGAGTTGTGCAAAACGACCCGGTAGACAAGGGATTCAAACTCTGAGTCTTTGTCTTTTGGTTCTTTCTGCACGATCTTAGCGACATAAGTGACCTAGTGTGAACCAGGGTTAACTTTTTCAGTACCCCAGATAATATAACGTGTGTACCTGCAACTCTGGCAAGGCTAAAATGTTGAAGGGGCTTGGTCAAAGACTTCAGCAGTTTACAAGACTCCCATACAGGATCTTACGAAGAAAATCCATTTTAACAAATCCATCAAATGACCGATTTCGAAGGGGAATGGTTTATGAACTAAGTTAGACGCTTGGCTGCACGGAAAAATTTCGTTCACGATAATCGAGCGGCTCAACGCAATGCCACAGTGCGTCAAACGCCCCACGTTTTTTCTGACTCAACCGGTGGGAAATTTGATTTTCAAAATAATACCTCCTTTGATAAGAAACAGGCTCAGGTTTGAAAAGCACTTGTTTCTTATTTAAAAATTACTGACAAAAGAGTGTTTTATATCTTCAACTTTCTAATTGAGCCAAACTGCATCTATTCAAAACGAAACGAGAGTTTTGCCCGCAAACAAAACAAAAGGCACCTTCCAGGAATAATTTCAGCTTTTCTTGGAAGTTAAAATTTACCACTACAAATTACAATCAGCGCGTTCTGCATCACCATCACAGAGCTTGTGTCTGTGTAGTTCATTGACAGTACACAATTTTGCCGATAAGAAACTTTACCCTGATTTGAAGTTTAAATCTCTTTTCATGAGAAACACATCAGACATGAAATTGAAAATTTGTTCTTATATGCGGAACACTACTTTTACTCTAGCAGATCTGACAATTGGTAATGATCAGTGTGAAACTAAAATATTCAGCAGACCAAGTATGTCTCAAGTCTATATCACATGAATAAATTCTTAAACTGACATCACCTCGATCTTTCTCTACATTCTTGCTACTTCTTTGTTTGCTGTTATCCCCAATGACGTCATCATCAGAACTATCATCCTCTGCATCATCCTCATCCTCCCATTCTTCCTCCTCATCATCAAAATCTTCATTTTCCAATTTATGCCTAACTTCAGCTTCTTTTCTGTTTACTTCCCGAACTACCTTCATTCGCTTCTGAAGCTGGCTCTTCAGTTCTAAAAGGCCCGATCCTAGAAACAAGAAGAAAGGTCTTCACCTCCTGGCTGTGAGAAGTCATAAAATTGCACTCCTTTGGTTTTTGATTTCACGGCCTTCCCCACTCCCTCTATTTCAATGTGGCTGGAATCAAACGCCATTCGACCTTCTCAACATTGAATTAGGGGGGGGGGGAGAGGTGGCAGACGATCATAAGCATATTTTTTCTTCTTGATATTCTATAAAACATCACGAAAACACTTAAATTTGCCTATGTATGAGCTTGTTTTGGCCAGGATTGCAGCAAGCAGTAATAATGTTTGCAGCTCTAACCTGGAATCTCAGCCGCCATCTTTATTTTTTCCACATCAATGACAGATTTCTTTTTTGGAACTTGAGTTGCTTCTAACTCAGACTCCACAATTTCAATTTCTTCTGGCTGTGCCTTTTTCTGCAATTGCTTGTGTTTTGGTAAGGCAGTGTGCTTTGCTAGCCGCTATAAATAAAAGAGAATTTGTGAAAAAATCAGGACCTCGCAGGAAATGGTTAAACTATTGCGTGAAAATGCTGAAACGTAGGTAAGTTTTAGCAAAAGTCCAAAGCTTTGGCCAAAAGTTTAAGATCATGATTGGCAAAGGGTGAAAAAAATTTTGTGATTATAATGTAAGAGCTTTTGATATTCGATAATTCGAATAGTAAAGGAAATATTGCAAATCGATTCGATTCGAATTTGTTGCTTAAAGCTAAAAATAAAGTGCTGGTCTTAAACTTTGGGCCAAAGCTTTGGACTGAAGGCCCTCTACTGCCATTTTCCCTGAAGCAATAGTTTTTGCAAGGTTTCAATATTCTGCGAACTAATCATAGAAATGAATTGTGCATAGGTTAATGTAAATACAGCTAAGTAACTCAGTTTTCGGGTCACACCTCTTTTCGGCAGAGCCAACAGAATATCCGAGAATTTCTATAGATTTCATTGTGACGCCATAGCAAAATGGCGCAGAAATTCAAAACAACATCGAAATTCGGAATCTGCATAGAAAGTTGACCTAAATTAACTCCAAGAGAGTAAATCAGGCAGAGCGCTAGGGCTCCCTTTGGTTACTCCAAGAAAAGTTGTTGACAAAAACGTAGTCTTAAACTTTTGGCCACGACTGTATATTGCGCTTGTAGGCATTCTGCTTGCCGATGAAGTATCTTTTAAAGCACTAATTGAACTGCGCGAAAAAGATTCGTGATATTTTTCATTCGGAAAGCTTTGTCCTTGTTTTCAAAATCTGGAAAATGTCGTCACCAAAAATCTGCTCGTATTTTCGAAACTTCGAAAAAATTTTCCCCTGCTTTCCAATTTGGTATAAGGGTAACATTCGCAAAGTTAGACAAGAAACGTTTGGGAAATCTCTGCACTCTTCTAGTTTTCCGAGCTGCCTGAGCTTTCTTCCCTGCCCGAGAGCCGTGACATCAAAGTCTGTGGGTAAAAGTAGACGTACCTTCATAAGTAAACTCATTCCGGCATTTTCTTTCTTGTCTTCATCTTCGAACTCTAACACAACGTCATCCACGTCAGCTGAAAGCATTGGCAAAGTACTCAAAGACAATTTCTTTCCGTTTTCTTGCAAATTCGGGTTGTTATTCTTGTTTTGATCTACAGATTCAGTTTTCAAAGCAACAGGAACAGTCTCTTTGGTATCATTTCTAACAAAAAGAGAGCATGTAGGCAATAGTCAAATACCTATCCGGTAACAAACATTTTCAACGATCTGAGATTTCGATGTTATATTTACTACGCATTTTTCAACTAATCACAATGTAGACGGCCAAATTACTTTGATGCTGACAACCACGATAACATCAAATTTCATTCATTCTTAGATCTTTCTGCGTTCTTCCCTAAAAAATTCCCTCAGTAAATGCACCAAAGCAACTGTTTACCACGGAGAAAAGTAAAATTTTGAGATTTCCAAGAGACGTGCCAGATATTTTTAGTCTCTGTTTAGTACATTAATCATAGGGCTGTTCAATTTTTCTACAACGATTTCTACAACGATGTCTTGATTTAGCGATTTCTTTTCCTATGATAAATTCCCATACATATGCTGAGCGTAAAAACAATCAACAAGTAAGCATCTTTCTTTACCCTATTTCAAATATGATATTGAGCATTATTCTAAATTTACTTTTTGAAGAGTACACAGCAGCAACAAATCACGCTCTTAAAATGTCATTTTTGAGTATACGGATTTTCAAATGAAAATCAAAACATACTTTGTACTGATGCTTTTTCGCTTTGATGATAGAGCGGGTACTCTTTGAAGGAACTGATGAATTGAAACTTCAGCAGGTCTGTGTTCGGGGATCGAAACTGATTGCTCTGTGAGGGGAAAGCACATAAACACAAATTATGTACATTGATGATAAAAGAAGCTTTGCTACAAAATATGGCAAAATCTTCCTTACCCATCAGGCAATCTACAAAAACCAGCGTACAATATCAACTCTGAAAAGTTTGTTGTCTACAGATTACATATTCAGTAGCTGAGTTTATTTCTTTTCAAAATTCCAAATATTACTTGGTATTGAATACACATAGCTTCATGGAAGCAAATCAGATACAAACAAAAAAGGTATCAGCATATTGCTGAAGGGCTTAGCTATCTCAACTTCTGAAAAACTAATTTCAAATGTATTAGTAATTCATTGATGTTTCAGGCTTCCTCGTCTTTTTTCGGTCCATTTTTGAAAGACGTTAAAAAGCTGAATTATAGATTTTCTAACAGTGACAAAATCACAATGTTAAAGTTTTCACAAATTGTGCATTGGAAAATGACGGTGATTGTTTCACTAAAAATGAGAAATGTACGATTCCAAATGTTCTTTAAATCTGGCTTTTTGGACCGTCACTATTGCTTGAAGTCATCATGCAACATTTCCAATGATAGCCAAGGCTCTCTGCTAGACGTTATTCAAAGCACTACAAAGACCCTTCCTGATCTCTCCCAACCATGTTTTTGTCGTATAAACCGTGTTTTGTACTGATAACAACTACAGTACTTTCGTATATTCTTTCTTGGTCTCTTCTAATACACCAGCACCTCTAAGGTGGCCATTTTGGAAATAAGGTCAGCTTGATCCTTTTATTTTCTATGGATGTTTTCCTTCTACGCTTTTAACCTTAAAGTTATATTGTATTTCATTTCATCTATATTTTATATTTATCATAATAACTTGCAAATAGTTTTAAGTGGCAAATTGACACATACATAACAACTGTCAATAACTTTTGGTTTAGAGAGCAAGTTATGATCTAGCTTGTGATGCTTCTTCTTGGGACACCTGGCATGTCCTTAGAATTCCAAATGTTATGTTTTCCTGATTGTGTTTCTTCAATTTATTACAAAAAATCAATATTGAAAATAATCATAGTAGTTTATTCGCTGTTGGCAAGTATATTTGATGCTGACTGCGTACAATCTAAGGCTATGGAACAATAAATGTCCATGTGAAAAATACATACTTTTATACATCAAGAACTAACAAACCTCTTAATAGTTTTTGTTGATTACTTTGTGACTCAAATAAGTCAGATTTATTTGGTTTCCTTGGCCTGCTTTCTTTCTGCAATGGATCAAAACCAAACATTGATCATTAACATGGATCAAGATTAAAACACAAACCAAAACTGGTTCACAAGATAAAATTATCTATATACATAAAGAAAGAGAGCCAATTTTACTGGTTTAAGATATCCTGATTAGGAAGCTTTCAAGCATTTTATTGTGCATACTTTTACAGAAGGGGTATCCACAATACTGTGACCAGGCGGTTTGATTCACAGCTTCCTAACTATGAAACACATGCTGATGCAAGCCCTGGTAGACTGCCAATCTAGAAACTTGCCTGCTAAAACAGACAGACAAATTAACACAGCAGGGTCCCTGAGTAAAATTGACTTTCCACTAAAGTCTGCAGCAAATTTTCCCTAAGTCTGTTCTAGGTTTGCTTTTAGCATGTTTTGACAACATAGATCCAAAAGAATGTACTGGGTATATCAAATAAAGTTAGTTCTTACGTTTGATTGAATGCAGAGAAAAACTTTTCATTCTGGTGACATATATTCATCCTGGATACATGCTAGACAGTTCAACTTACAGTTTGGCATATCATGGGCAGAAATTAGTAATCTTAAGATGTAAACATCAGCCCTAACATTCCCTTCTCATGTTCAACACAGAACCAGAGAGGCTTGTTGGCCTTCCTGTTTTATGGTGGTGAAAAGGGACTCCCTCAATGAGCAACACATAAATTGGGCCACCAAAGAGTTCGCCATTGATGCTGCAAGTGACTGGAAGTTCTATTGTTCGCAAGCGAAAATGTCCCTTTTACTCACAAGGGAATAGGTCTGATAGAATTTATGTTTGAATGATTTATGATTAACTTAGCCTGAGGTTTGAAGAATTGAATCTAATAGGTCTCAGGAGAAAAAGTGCTACTGTTTTGCTTCTCTGTGCCAAATGGGAATTTTAAAATGCAAATTTTACTGTTTCATGAATTCACCGAGTAGGACAGAGTGCCTTTTTTGATGAAGCCATGTTTTTCATAATTCTTTGTTTGATCTGCCATAATATGAAATAATCTATTTTCTGTATTTTTGCAGCTTGCATTGAGTGCCAAAGTAAAAACTTAGCTTATTCCCTTGAGACATGTTCAATGAGTGGAACCCTGTTCTTGCCAAGGTAATGAACAAAACTATCAACCCAACCAAACTCTGTTTTTTTTGTTGCTCATCCAGACATTCCCCTTTCACTGTGATGCTGCAAGAGGACCTGCAAATCTTTCTGGTTTGCCTTGAACATGAACAAGGAATCTTCAAGCTGATAACTCTATTTTCATGCTACTGACTTTTTCCTATGATACAACAAACTGTAAGTTGAAATATCTAGTACACAACTAGAATGAACAATAGAAGTTGGCAGATTACAAAATTTTCCTCAGCATTCAATCAAACACTGGAAATTTTTTGGGATACCTGATAGGACTTTGCAAACTGTTTTTACAATAAATTTCTGCATCAAACCAGCTTGGAAGAGCTTGTTTGAAGCTTCCTGTAAATGTGCAACTTAGCAGAAATTCATAGTACAAACTTGCAAATTCTAAGAGAACAATACAAAATATGCAACTCAAAGTGACGGCAAAGTTTGCAAAGAGTGTATCATTTTCTAAAGGTTGGTATCATAGTAAAAAACATTGAAACAAACCACTGGAGATAATTGTAACTTATTACCTTTTCCTTTTTTCCTTTGCTCTTCTTATTTCCTGAAGTTGGGTCTTGCTCTTCTATATCTGAATTTTGTTTCAAATTTTCATCACAACTGTCTCCTGATTCAGCTTCAAATAAATCTGTATTTTCCAAAATCTTATCTGTTTTCAGTTGTTGTGCTTTGTCAATTTCATCTTCACTGTCAACTGCCCTTTTTGCTGCACTCTTTTGTCTAGTTCCATAAGACTTCTTGAAATTTGTCTGTTCAATGTCATCCTCAATACTGCTTCCACAACTTGACAGCTCTGATTCTTCCTTTTCTAAATTTCGATTTTTGTTTGTATTCTCAGTATCAGATTGCTCTTTATCACCATTAACTATTAATTTAGTTCTCTTTATATTGTCTGTTTTATCATGTTTGCTTTCAATTAATTCTTGGTCACTGTCCAATTCACTCTTACTTCTATCATCTGCTGTCAAGGCTGCGTCTTCATTTTGATATTTTGTCTTTAATTTTCTCTTCTTTTTTGATTTTTTCTTGCTTAGTTCCTCTTCGTTGTCTGAACTGGTTGCACTGCCTGCTTCTTCAAATGTCTTTAAGCTCTTCTTCTTCCTAGAATTTAATAATTGTTTCATTGCATTTCCTCTGCCACTTCTTTTTCCTATCTCCTCTTTTTCTTTCCTTCTACTATTTCTGGTGCCATCACTGTATCTACTTTTCTTGTCTTTCTTTACAGATCTTTTTGCAAAATTCTTAGAAGATTCAATCTCTTTCCTTTCTATATGATCCTGGTCATCAGAGTCATCTTCAAGTACCCTTGCCTTTTTCTTACGCACCTTAGTAAAACTTTTCCCCTCATTGTCAATTTCATCATCTAGCATGCTGTCTCTTTCAATATCTTCCTCATCTGATTCATTTCCAGATTTTCTGTCTTTGCCAGCATTGCCTGATTCCACATTCTGGTAACTTTGGTTTTCCATTGAATCATCATCGCTGTCATCAGCCAGCACCTTTTTCTTAAACTTCTCATTACCTTTTTTCATTCTCTTTGATGCTGCCTGGACTTCTTCATCACTCTCACTCTCTATTTCCCTTACCACAGCTGGTAGTTCCATATCACTCTTTGCTTCCTCCTCTGTCTGAATTTTACTTTCATTTTCATGATGAGTTGCATCAGTAGAATCTGTATCCTGTAGACAAAATGGTTAAACTTGTAGACAATGCTCAAAAGTTACAGCATCACCCTCCCCCTTTCTAACAAGTATGGCAAGTGTATGTGAAATGGTTTCCTAGTTTGGTATGAGCTCCATCATGTCCTACAAAAGTACCTTTTCATATCAGATTTTCCAAAGACAGAAGAGCCAAATTCACAAAATTCCTTGTTTGCATTTGTTACTTATTGTATTCATACTTATATTTGTTTATAATCTTAAATTTGCAAATTGGTTCCATGTCCAATTTGACAACATCATTCTTACAATCTTGACTTGAATTCTTTTCAAATCATATTGTTAGTATCTAGCATGTAAATTGTACAAGAAAGTAGCAGTGACTTTTGATTAATGATGATGAGGAAGATCATATGATTCATTTCAATACTGGACTGGCCTAATCTAGACAAAGTTGACAACTTTGGCAAACATTAAAGTAAAACGAGAGGTGCTTACGTAGGCCTTTTCGTTTAACGCGGGCGATCGCCCTTGCCAGTGCCCTCGCAAAATTGTTTACATGGGCTATTAATCGCCCTTGCAAAAATATATTTCGCCCAATGCTCAGTAAAATTTTCGTAAATGGACTCTGGAAACGAAGCCCTCTTCATTTGTATTGTTCATTCCGTCATGACTCAGTGTACATATGATTTTACCAAGTAGCGTTTCAAGCTCTTTACGAAAGAATTAACCCTTGTGAAAGCTGACCGAGGTGAAGGAAACAAGATGTAGAGAACCAAAATGAAACTCTAGATATTATGTTTTACGACTCATCTAAGCAAAATAATTTTGACAAGAAACTTAAAGAACTACATAATGCAGAGGAAATACTGGTCCTCAACAATCATTCTACATTTTCTTTGCAGTATTTTGCGATGGTTTGCAACAGATATCATAGCCTTCCTCAGGGGCCCGCACCTACTTTGTTCTCTGTTGAGGTTTCCCATTTGACTACATGTTTTTTGAAGATCAGGGTGCAACAACAAGAAGAATGCTATATTAATCTAACTTTGTTGCAAAACACTTTCTCCAATGTATTTTTCTGAAGCCCGTCTCTGGTTTTTAGAGTAGGACGGGACTGCTTGGAGTTTGAGTAAACTGTTCCCATAGAATTTTAAAAGCAACTCAGTTGTTTCGTTTCAGGGGCCACATCTGCTACTCTAATCGCCTTCTTTTGAGGAAGCTTCATACTCAATTAAACGGGACAACATGAAATTGGTTGGCCTAGCTGATTTGACCCTTTCCTAACTTTCACAAAATAACGGAGCAAGGAAGAAGAATACTACAAACAGATGGAATAAAATCTTTAACAGCTTTGTAACGAAAAAGTTTATAGCTTGTTTGAATGGACTGACTCCTCTCCCCAAAAGTCTGGTAAAGGAAGGCAGTCCTCGTTGCAAGAACAAGGCTATTAAAGGTTTCATTGCCAGTCAGTACACAAAGCATAAACACAAGGATATTTTATGGGGGTGATCGCCCTCGCCGTCTTATCTACGTGGGCAATAAGGTGTCCTAGTGGAAATTTCCTTACGAAAAGGCCTGTGCTTACGTGTGGTGTATTCATTGATGTTTTAGGTGAGATTCAGTAAAAATATATACATAGCCTTGGTTCATGATTATGCCAGGAGGCAAGATTAAAATTTTGTGTGCTGGACAGTGCACCAATGAAACAATGGCAACAATGCCTGCCGGACATGCAGGGCCAATTTTTCCATGGAGGTGATTACTGTATGTATTGTCATTCCTTTCCAAGGATCATGTAATATGCACAAACTTTTGTCATGACAAATTTATGACCTCAGAGCAGTTTTATGAAGTTATGGAATCAGCCAAAATGAGCCAAAACTATCCAAAACGACCCAAAAGGAGCCATAATGACCCAAAACAAGCCATAACTACCTGAAACGAGTCATAATGACCCAAAAATGATCCATAACGACCCAAACTGATTCAATCAGTGAACATGGAGTGTAGTGTACCCATAACCCTTGACTTTTGGTGTACCAAAATCCACCTAAACCAATTTTCTCATACTTGAACATTCTTAACTTGTATGATTTGTTTGAGTTAAAGGTACTTACATTTTTATGAACCTGTTAACATGATTCTTCAGTTTTTTTCATATTATGTCATTTTTGAAACTTTGAAATCTGTTCTTAGTATGAGTACACAGTTCATCCATAAAACTGGTCAGTTTAAGTAATGCCACTTCTAATGAAACATGTACACTTCTAAGTCCCTGTCCATTTTATTGTCTCCTTTTGTTTGTAAATCTGTTGCATATTGCACGACAAGTGCATTGGGGTTTCTTACATGCATAGAAAAAGTTCAAGATAAGTATCTCCAGAAGTTACTTTCAGTTACTTTTCCTTGCCATCACTTTTCCTTGTTGGACTTTTGTATCAAATCATTGTGATTATCCATAATATTGTGTTAGTTGTGTTGTTTGATTCTGAGTAGTTCTTCTTTCTTTAATCTACATTAATTCTCTTGGGGTAGACACCACAGCCTATTGCTTCCCAGGGGTATTTGTCCTAGTAGTATTGTAATGTATATAATTCTTGTAAGTAGTGTAGACTAAAACATGCATTGCAACATTTTACTGAACGATAAATAGAAAAAGCTGTCCATCAGTATGATGGCAGGCCTCAAAAGGTGATATTTTCATGACTTTTGAAAATACCCCTGCAATATGGTTTAAGAGCTGTTAGGTAATGTTGTATGCAGGTCCTAAGTCTTGGAACAACATTCCAAGTGTCATCAAACAGTCCACTACAGTTACCAATTTTACTGAAAACTTAAATTGCATCTATTCTCCACCACTTCATCGTGCAATTTTCCAAGACATGTCCACAAATGTGGACAGAGAAATAAGAACCTCGATGAACCTTACTTTAAAATATACGTTTTCATGGAGCTGAAAGACTCAAAACTATTATCAACTCACGAAGACAAGTTATTCAAAGCCGGACATGCGACATTGAACTAGTATTAAAACTGCACGTCAAAACCAATGAATGTAATAAATCCATTTTTCACCTAATCAGAACGCTATATAAGTAAATTAGTAAAAAATTCCATTTAGCTTAAGTCACACTCTGATGACGACGTAAGTCAGAGAAAGGCCTCAGTGTGCTGAATCTTCTCGTTTTTTTTGCATCCGAATCTTTTACCATTTCTTTCTCCACCAGATGCCAACAACAGACTTTTTGTTATGTCTAACCATCAAGATGTTGCTAAGGGCTGCTTTGTGTGCGGTTGCAGGATGAGTGCACAACAGCCAGTCCCGCCCATCCTGCAACCGCACTCAGTGCACAACAGCCAGTCCCGCCCATCCTGCAACCGCACACAAAGCAGCCCCATAGCGACATCTTGATGGTTAGACAAAACAAAAAGTTTGTTTTTGGCATCTGGTGGAGAATAGATGCAATTTAAGTTTTCAGTAAAAATTTGTAACTGTAGTGGACTGTTTGATGACACTTGGAATGTTGTTACAAGACTTAGGACCTTCATACAACATTACCTAACAGCTCTTAAACCATATTGCAGGGGTATTTTCTTCACCCATTCCTATTTGGAGACTAAGGGGGGGGGGGGTGGTTGTTTTGTCCATCCTGTGGCTTTGTGCCTGGCAGCCCATGGTGAAATCACTAAAATAATAGTCTTTTACTACAGGGGGTGCTCTCTCCATTGGTTCATATGTTCAAGATAGAGAGCTCATCCCCTTTTTAAGAAATTCCTCCATGCAAAATGTCCTTGATCTTTTTAATAATGTATCTTTCTTTGTTTGCTTTATTTTCTTTGTTCTCATCACGGGTAATTCATATCATATATCTAATCGGTTGATTTTTATCAAGGATTGCATGTGATGTTAGAGATGTTGGAATATGAACTGAACTGATTTGTGAGTCTCCCTCCCCAAAATCAAATTATTTATGAAAAGCAGCACGAACATAATAACTGCCCTTACCATTTGCAGCTCAAAATGAGTACTCATAGTGTCCAAAGGAGGTTGCACTACGGCTGCAGCCATCTTCCTTTCAACCACTCTTTATACTTCTCAGTTTATGTTGATCTTAAGTCAGCGCCAAATTCTGGACGCGGATGTGATTTTTGTTTTAGGCCCCTCTTAGGTGGTTTAGCGCCACTTTTACGAGGGGAATTTAAAGTAGTACAGCTCCACATTCAGATTAAATGCTCAATAACTGTTTCGAGCCCCAATGACTCAACGCTAATGTACATTGTCCAATGTATTCCGCTCTCCTCGCAGGCTTTTTATCGTCACTAAAACTGCCACCGAAAGTTGCAAGATGTCGATTCGCGCCAAAACTAATTCGACAGGACGAAATGAAGGACTCACAGGGAAACAGGAGGTGCTCGCCATCCCGCCGTCGCAGGGGACACAAAGAAAGAAAAATCGGAACTAAATCAACTAATATGCGCATGCGCAAAAGTATCACACCAGCTGACTTCGGCTAGGCCATCTTCATTCTTCAAATCCACGGCTGCATGCCAAGATTGTTTCAAGGATTTGAAGAAATTATGAATTCAGAATTGCTCAAAGAATATAATTCGTTCAAGAAGCGCAGTCTTGCTACACCAAGTGTAGAATCAACAAAGAAAAGACTTGCGCCAGAGACTCGAAATCAGGATGGAAAAGCAACAAGGCCTAGTAGGCCACAAAGAAGGAGTCAGCTTCCCGCTCAGCTATTGCAACAAAGCAAGAAACAGGCGCAGGTTGCAGCATCAAATTACAAGACTTCTGGCATCGTTCGATCAAAGACCCGCTTTTCTATCTTAGCTTCAATTGTTGACTTGATGCGGAAGAGGTAAAAAGTTCTTGAATTAAATTGAATGGGATGGCCGCCTGGCAGGCCCACCATGAGATTTTTTCAAAAGGTCCCTTATATAAATATATAAAAAAGGTCCCTTATTAAGGCCGATAAGTCGGTAGCACCCAAGTAATTCCATAAGCTCCAAAAAATTTCCTCTGTTGGATAACAATTTAGGAGCCCTTTACATGAGCAAACTCAGACAGGTCTGAGTTTCAGATCGGCTTGAAATTTTGCTATGTCTACTATTTTGCATTGCGTTTACATGGAGTTTCAAACCGGTCTGAAATTATACTAGCGTCACACTACGCATGCGTTTAATGCGACTGAGACAAATGTGACCATGGTTTTCTTTTCTCGTATTTTGGATATAGGCCTATTTTCATTGAGGCGCCACGTTATCAACAACATAACATGCCATTAAAATGGATAATCAATGATAATAAACTGTATGTTTGTACTGCATCACAGATCTACTTCGGTTTCATGGTTCAAATGTTCCTTCAGAACCTGAATTTAAAACAGGAGGCTGATCTGCCTCAGATTTTTATTCTTAGTTTAGTTAGTTTCTTAGTTTTAGCACCAGTAAATTACTCTGGTTTAAGTTTTTGCAACTACACACTACAGGAGAAAAACAAACAAACGACCAACCAATAAGACTGGCTCCCAGTGGTGCAATGTCACTTCCGCAATTACATTCACAACTTTCATTTCGGCCCGATCTGAAAAAAATTCTGTTTACATGAGAATTTCAGGTCAACCTGACTTTTTAGATCGGTCGGAAAGACGGAAATGAACCCAGACCGGCACGAGTTTCATTTCGCCTGTTCTCATGTAAACACTCTAAGGGCTTTGACCAGACACCGAAATGAAACTCGTGCCGATCTGAAACTCAGGACGGTCTGACTTTGCTCATGTATAGGGCCTCTTAGATTCATCATGGCCACGAAATGCAAAAAAAGGCCCTGCCCTGAACAGCTAAAAACTTTTGAAAAATACAGTAACATAGCATTCAAGTAGGAAAACATGCGTGATTTGGCATATGCATAGTGGCAAGTGGAAAAAAATTGAAGGTGCGAGCTGCGAGTAGACTTGTAAAAAGGTGCGAGAGATGCAAAATAAACAATAGATCTTTTGTTATCTCATGCAAGAACCTTTATTTTAGCTGCAAGTATCAAGTTTGACACAATTTCATAGTTGCGAGTGAATGCAAGTTTTCTAACCTGGAGCAACATCAATTCTTGCGTTGCAAACAAATTGTTATTTTTCTTTTTGAGCATTTCAACATTTCACAAAAACTAATACCATAACAATGTCAGTTCCAGGCGCCTCTGCACTCAAGGTGAACTTTCCAGTCTGGGCTTATAGGAAAATTTCGGGTAGACTTTGGATGTGCGTAAAAAGGATTCTCTATATTGTATCTATCATCTGTTTTTTATACCCTATTGTTTTTCTTTGATGTGAAAGTCCCACACTTTCAATAAGGGTTAAAGGGGCAAATTTTTCTGCAATGCACTGTGTCTTTTCTACTGACTACAGGAAGCCGGGGCAGTTTACTTAGCAGTTATAAGTTTACATTATTGAAATTGTTAATTGTATCTGATTCCTACTGTATGTGTGTAATTTGTTGCTCTTCTCCCCAGCTGTGTTGTGTCTCATTGACTTCTGCATTGCACTGCATGACAATCTCATTCCCTGAGTGAGTGTGTTGGTCTACCGCTACACTGGCTTATACATGATGCAACTCCACTATTTGATTGGCTGTAGCACCGTTTCTTGCTGTAACCCTGTTTTTGCAGGGTTAATTGCTGTGGCATGCCAAAATTCCATGGGAAACAATATTCTTTACCCATTTCAACCATAATTTGCTACCTATCACCGGATTCGGAGAGTAATGAGCCATTTCATTTTCAAAGCAATAGGTTCAGTAATTACAAAGAAAGCAAAGTTTTGCATGACCATTTCCAAAATTCGTGCAACACCTTTTTGCAAAATTCAGAGTAATTGTTTGCCAAGAATATTCATTAGATCTGTTAAAGGGAGTACAAAGACCAGCATGCTTTGCTTGTGAAGCATCACAGCTTCAGAATAACTGACTGTACGAAATTCACTATAAACAAAAACAAACGATGGCAAAACTTGCAGGTCTTTGTACTCCCTTTAATTACATGACAGAAGCGCTTGATCTTACTTCCCCTCATGAGAGACCAATTTTATTGTATTTTGTACAAACCTCATTAACCATTAATTAAGGAAAGCCTCATTTTGCAGTATAGAAGTCTTGTTGAGCCCTATCTTAGGTACTGCTGCCCTGTATGGGGATCTTGCGATGCATCAGCCCTCGACAAGTTGCAAAAACATCACCATCAAGCTGCTAGGATTGTAACAAACAGCCCCTATCAGGCCCGTCGAATTCATATTGGGGGGCTGAATTGTAGTGTGAGCGAAGCGAGCAAAAACAGGGGTCCGGGGGCTTGCCCCTGGGAAAATTTTTCATGTCCACGCCCTTTAGATCGTTGGAAAACTCCCCATTTTTGGAAAATGTGCTATTGACGGAAGCAAAGGATCACGACTAATGAGAGTCTTCCCATGAAAATTTTGAAATTTTTGACTTGCATGACATCAAAAGATATTGCATATTTGATGGATTCTGATAGCTTCAACGAATGCATACGAGTTTGAATCTTCATTCCTACGACCTTGGTTTTTGCAGCCTTTTTCACTTACAAAGTCAACAATTTTCAGCGAATTATTGGGGGGATGAAGCCCCCCAGTCCCCCCGCTTCCGACGGGCCTGCCTATGACGTGTCAGCTTTGCCTCTGATAGGGAGTCTCAGCTGGCTGACCGTTGGAGAATCGATTAACTTTGAGATGAGAAAGATGGTCTATAAAACTCTGAATGCCCTTGCCCTAGATTACACGCAAAACATATTTTAAAAGGTATCTGAAGCTACTAACAGTCAGTTGAGGAACTCTAAAGCTGACCTTAGATTACCATATTGAGAATATCAACTTGTCAAGATCGTTTGCTTACAGAGGAGCTAGGGTCTAGAGTGACCTACAGATAGTGTTGTCAAGGTGTCCTCATCATTCTGCTCGTTTGAAGAAATTATAAAGCCAAACTATGGCTCATATAATTTTCCTTTTTTGTCTTAGATTATTGTAAAGAGGGTTATATTGTATATCTTAGTTATTATTATGTTTTGTTTTAGCATGGCTCCCTGTAAAACAATGAAGTCCATGAGTGGATTAATATATGGATTAAAAAGTTAAAATGAAATGAGAAATCCTTTGGAAAAGTTTAGGGCCCTGGACCCTTCCATTCTTCCTGTGGCTCCACCACTGAGTGAAATTTCTGGTACAAACTGGCAAAATAATGTCAATTTCAAAATGTAGAAAGGTCACCTTCCTTTTGCCCAATTTCGAGAGTTTTTCTATGCTTTGTATTTTGCCCAAGATTTCTTTCTTTCAATTTACAAAAACTTTTTCCTGGTTGTGAAAAGAATAAAACTAAAAGTCAGAAAGCTTCACCATTGTAAGTGCACTTGGTAAATATCAACAGAAGGCGGGGGGGGGGTGATTCAGTCCCCCCCACAGGCTTGATAGGGGTAAACTTCTATATCTCCCGAATGCTTCCCTCAAATCTTTCGTTTTAATTTGTTCAGATAAATTGTCAGCAATGTTTCAAAATCTTTGGTAGGTGACGTGATTATCATGATGGATGGAGTAGTTAAGCATCTTGTCAATCTCTATTTACCAACAGCAAGGTGAAAAGGGCAAATAAAGTAAACGTCACTTCTACTTTGAGAAAAGTGTTTGTGCTTTTTTCTTTTGGTACATAAAAACTTGACAAGAGCTTCAACTACGATATTCATCATAATCATGTCATTTGCCTAAGATTTTGAAAAATCAGTGAAAATTTATTTGAACGAATCAAAACGAAAGATCCGAGAGAAAACATTCAGAAGATGTTAAGTTTCATGGAAAATTAGCCCCCTCAGCTCCCAGCAACAGATCCAAAAATTAGGCAAAACTTGATGTTTTCTTTCTAGGGCATTGAACTCTTGATTTATCATTTCAAAAAGCTTATCTGTCAAAACACTCCCTTGTCTCATATTGGTCGATGACGTCATATTAAAGTAAATGAACGGAGATATATACCGACATAATCTAAACATGGCACAAAGAACCCGCGGATGCCACTTATCTTCCTTTTGTTACATCAAATACAATAGGTTATATTTAGGTTACCCAGTCCCCCTAGCTAAGTTTGCTTTTAACCCCGTTGATTTACTTTAAGTAGTTTCCGTGCTGTCAAAGTAACGTCAATATTAAAATCTAGAAAGAATACAGTAAATCCCCGCGTACAAGAACCTACTCTTTTGAGAGCCAGTCTGACATTGGTTCTTATTTCAAAGATACTGAGATTAGTTCTTATTTGAAGGGTACCTCATGTTGTCCCCTTGAGAGTCTCACAAAGATTTTCCGCCGTACTATTTGTTTTAGAAGCGTTCTTATGGACATAATAAGTAATTGGGGAGGCTAATAAATCTTTCAAACCCAACTGGGACCACAATGACCTTGATATCATCAATCAAGTATCACCTTTGCAACCTCTGCAATAAGAACCTATGTTTCATCAGACTGAAACAGGTTCTTAATTGCAAGGTACGTAATTTAGGAAAAACAGCCTCTAGGTTCTTATTTTGGTAGGTTCTTATATGCAGGGATTAACTGTACCTTGCCTTTGGCCGATCTTAGAATACCATCTTAAACCAAGATTTGTGCAAAGTTATGTACTTTGCATTTTCCCCAAGATTCTTTTCATATAACTGAAAATCTAAACTTAAAAGTTGACAACAAAGAAAGCAAGCATTAGCAGGATTTAGTGACTCAAAGTTACGAGATTTTGCGCATGCGTGCGCAGTTTCTGTTCTGTCCAGCTGTACCGGAAATCTCTCTGTAAACAAGTGCATCTTTGATAAATTTTGAGCGTAAATTTTTCCACTCTCAGTGAATCGATCTTGAAACTCTTTTGTTTCTTGTTAACTCTCACGATGACTCTCTGTAAAGAACTCTACATGTTAACTCTTTATAAAGAGATCTATGAATTTTTTTGGAATGTCAAATCTAATGTTTTTGCAACTTATTCCATGCTCTGGATCACTGTGCGTTTTGTTGTTTGGTCATTCACATCTAACTCCCTTGTCTTCCTGTATGTTAGTGCGCCTTTAAAGGGTGGGTTCAAACAGGAATCGACAAGAATATTCAACCGTAAGATTGAAAACACCCCCAGTAACGCCCCCGCTAAAACATTGCCCCGCCATAGTTGAAGAATGAGCCGACAAGAAAATTCGTTTCCCAGCTAAGTTTCGAGTTCAGACACTCTATTTGCCCTGTTTTTGTTTTCACCGTTGAAATTTGTTGCCTCCCCGTCAAAATTATATAAGTTCCATCGTAAATAATAGCCCCAAACTTTCACTGTCCCGTCATTTTGTCTTCTAACCCCTGCTTAAAATGTAATTTCCCGCTGTATTTTCCACGTCCGGCGGGGTCGTTTCTGGGGGGTATTTGACAGATATGATGTTAAAGGGAGTACAAAGACCAGCATGCCTTGCGGGAAGTCAGCGACTTAATCTGCACAGCTTAGCTTGCAGAATAAGTGACTGTGCGAAATTAAAAAAAAGCAAAAACAAACGATTGCAAAGGCTGCTGGTCTTTGTACTCCCTTTAAAGATACTCTGTATGTCTGTATTTGTTATGTAACGTTATTGACCTGCAATTTACCGAGAAAGGCTCGCATAAGTCATGCCCGTATGTATGAGGCCTTTATATGTCACAGCAGCAGTTTATTTTTATAGTTACAGTCGAGGTTGCATCATGCTGCCTTAGCACTGAAACATTTGTTGTCATTTCAGGTACCAAGAACGCAAACTGGACCCATTGAGTCTTGAAGAAATACTTGATTTAACAAATAACACAGATGCTAGCCCAAGAGACAAAGCTTGGTTATCGGAAGAAGCATTGCAGAATAACCAAAAACTTTCCTTCAAAGAAGGCAAGTATTCCTTCAAGCCGAAATATCCATTAAAAGATCGCAAATCTTTGATGAAACAACTGGAGAGACACGAACACCATGGAATGGGTGGAATATTATTAGACGATGTCAGGGAAGGTTTGCCTAATGCTGATGACCTTGTAAAATCTGTTAGTGAAAGGATATTATTTATCACGAGGTCCAACGACAAGAAGGCCATTTTATTTAATTATGATCCACAATACGCTATGCAAGTAGATGAAGAATTCACAAAGCATTGGAGAAGTGCAACGGTAGAGGGTCTTGGTGAAGCAGGCATTGAACGTTATTTAGAGAATGCAGGTATTACTGTTATGCAAGGAATCACCACTGTAGATACAACCAAAGTTAGTAAGAAGAAGAAACCTAGCAACAGGAAAAGGCAATTCAAGAAACTAAACACTCATTTATCTGGTGATGTACTGAAAGACTATTCATAATGAATCAATGCAATTGATGAAAGGTATTAAGTAATCATAAGGACTTTTAGAAGAAATGCTGTTTGCTTGGCTCAAGCTATTATTGTCATATATTTGTTCAAAATTATTATTTGTTTTCAAGGAAGATGGAGGAAATCTCTACTACGAAGAAGCTTCTGAAATTATGATTTTTTCAAACTTTCTGTGTGAGGATGTTGTTGCGCACCAAAACAGTCTGGTGGACAGGGTTCCATCATAGGTAAAGCCCTGCCACTTGAGTGTCATGACAAGGGGTCGCAGACTCAATTAAGGCTTCTTTACTCATGTGATAGCAGCACTTGTCGCTAACACCGCAACTTCGCCATCGCGTTCATGGTACCACTATTTTATGAGTCGCACATGCTTTTTGTATGGAGACAGTCCTTGGATGCCAGTTTGGATGGTATGCCAGTATGGATGGATGATGATATAGATTGGTGCAAATACACAACTTTTTACTTAAAAGTCTGTTTCGCTTGCATGAGCAATGTAACTTCAAATGATGCGTGACTGAAGATGAACTCTATAAAAACCCTGTTTACTTTCGTGACTGCATCTGTTGCGTTTGATTACAATATATGGAAATTTTGATCATTTTCAGTTACTGTTTTCAAGCAACTTTCTTTTCTTTGCCTTGGGACTCGAACTTGATGGTCCACAGCTCGTGCCGGCGAAGCAGATTTGTACAAAAAGATAGACTTGCGTTGCTAGTGTCAGTCTCGAAAGAATGCTGAATTGTTTCACACATGCTTGCAAGCCCATCCCCGATTCTTTCACAATTGCCAATCGATGTTCGACTGACCAGTAATTCTTGTATGTTTCTTTTCGAGCGGGCTACCAAAATTGGCAAAGCGTTTAACTTCAGATGTGGCATGTGTGCTCGTGAACAAATAGTATGCGTGGTAAAAAGGTTTGATCAAAATCTTTTGATTTACAGAGTGGAAAAGTAAGTTCTTCTGAAGCCAGTAAAATATTTTGAAATCAACATTTTCCAAAGCCGTGTGACAAAAGTGTTTTATTTGCAGTGAAAGCGGAAGAAGCGTAACATGTAAATTCGACCATCACTTTAACGGATTTTCATCAATGAATGACTGTTTGAAGAAGCGTAACATGTAAATTCGACAATCACTTGAACGGATTTTCATCATTGAATGACTGTTTGAATATTGTACGATCATTTGCTTCCGTTCGATTCCAACATTGCTTCCGTTGGGCGGATCCAATGAAGGATTAATAGGAATTCATTCCCTCGGAAACCACGATGAATAAGAATGTTCAATGATTTCTTCACGCAGAGGAAGCAAAATACAATGAAGATACGATTCTGTTCTGAATATTGACATCATGGGTTGTACGCTTCTTCAGCTGTCACTGTAATATAGTTTTTCAATTGCCAAGGTCATGAGTAATTCCAAAATTTTACAGGATAATAGTAGTGCCGCATTTACCCATGGGCCCACTAGGGCCGGGCCCCCTCTTATTCTTGAATGTAGGAGGCCCCGAGCAAAGTTTTGAACAGGTTTTAAACAAATGAAAATAATAGTATCTTAAATATTTTCTTTATCAAAATAAATAGCGCGTTAGGTTATATTTCTCAGTACTTGAGTTCCTTAATATTATGGCCATGGCTTCGGCGATCTGAGAGTTGGATTCTTAAAGGCATTTTCTTATGAAAATACGTGTATTTCATGTATCGAATGCAAAGTAAAAGTCTTTACGACATTTTTACAGCGAAAGTGCCTTCGAACAAACTAAATTCAATTAGGAGGACTCTATCTTTCGAAACAACGATTTCATATCGAGCAATCGCACTGTAACCGTGCCTCTATTCATTCATTTCTACTATATTTGATGGTATGATGGTTTCGGTTTTACACTTTGTGCATATCAGTTGATTTAAGGGCTGTTCGGTAACAATTGCAAGTACGGTGATGCTTCATGTACGCAACTACTGTACCTGTGTTTTCAATTGAAGTTATTTCATGCCCATTCCTTGGGTACATTTTGAGAAGCGACCGTTTAAAGTTAGTTAATATTGATGTGACAGCACAATAAACTTTATAGGAATTTCGTTTGATTGGTAATACAGTCAGGAAAGTACATGGTTGATACAGATGAAAAGTACGAAACACAAGTTTTAAAGTACAGCTGGAAGTTTCTCCATTATCTTTGACAAACGTAGTCGAGAAAAATGTATCTGAGGCAGCAAGATGCATTCGATGCCTGCAGACTATCACTTTTAATTACTAAAGGTTCACTTCCCCTTTCCATGTTGCTTAAACTGTAGATCACATGGTTGACTCGTGGCGTGAACATCATCTTTCAGCAACACTGGGGAGGGGGGACGAGGATGGGCTTTAAGTGGAAATATGCTCTTGAAGCGATTTGCCCCGGTATTTTTGTCAATATTCTAGGTTTTGAAAGACAGTTTAATTTTGGCAGCTTAACTCTAAAGGGAGTGAACACAAATTTTTGAGTGGGGATATCCACCACCCTAACTGTAATTGGTTTGCAAATCATAAAAGTTTGTGAGACACCAAATAGTTCAATATAGCCCTGTGTTCAAGATTTTGAAGTTCGACTGTAGGTCGATATGGATGAACAAAACGGAGGCTCCTTTGCAGAATCATGTAAACAGAGACTATGTAAACATGGGAACATTTGAGCACACCAGTAGCATACCAGAAAACACCAGCCAAGGTAAGATAGAATGGAAGTGTTATATGTCATTTATGCTTATTCTTACCGCACTTGAAAGAAATTATATCAGTTAATTAGCATCAACTAAAAGCCTTAGTCCGGTTTTCAATAATAAATTGTCTAATAGCAGGGAGTCTCTCAAATTTTGTGAATCCTGTTGGTGTCATAATGTCCATTTTTTCATAGAACAAAATATCCATCTTCGCTTCCTGTAAGAGAAAGACAACCTCATTATTTTGGTACCGACTAAGAGAAAGTTTTATGATAGAAAGTTTCCAGAAACTAATGATTGAAATTTATTAATTGTTCAATAAAATTAAACCCCTCAAATTTGTGGGAATTTCACTAGAGGAAAGAAAGTACAAACAAAGGATTAATATCTTTGTAAAATTTCGAAGATCAAGACACGTTCTGGCTCAGTCTCTATCTTTGCATGGGAAGTCTTATCTGGGAGACTCTTGGTGACAAAACTAACCAAAGTCCATCTAATGGAGCTTTAATGACAAAAACAATGGACAAAATGATCACCAGTTGACCACATAGCCTTCACTCTTTACAAAGTACTGTGTGAACTCCGTTTGTTCGCACAAACGTGAGTCAAAAATGAACTAGAATCATGGAATGGAGAGAAATGCTCTTGCAGATTAGAAATGCTTCATCAAACTATGGTCGTAGAGCTTTTTATACATATTACTACTTCAAAACAAGCAATAGAAAGATCCAGGAGCGGATGGGCGGAAAGAGATCCCTAAGAACAGCGTCTGTTCCCAACGAAAAGCTTGGCACAAAAATCAAAGCAGCACGACCAAAATGTAAACTAAACTTAAATCTATGTATCAACCAGCCTACTTATTCATGTATTCCATGGATTGATATATATTACTCCGTTTATAACGGTAGAAAGTTGTACGAATAAACTTTATAGAAGAAATTCGGATGCAAAAGGACAAGATATTTAGAACACTGAGGCCATTCTGACTTGTGTCTTTATCAGAAGTCACACTTTGATGAAGACATAAGTCAGAAAGGCCTCAGTGTGCTAAATATCTTGTCTTTTTTGCATCCGAATTTCTTTTATACAGTTTACTCCGTTTAATTTGAAATGTTTATTACTGATGAAGATTTACCGCAAAGCGTTTAAACGAACGCATTTTCCTAAGCACACATATCCACTCTTATTACATATTAAGACTGAGCTTGTATCAAGCGTTTTTCTTTCATCCGTCTACTTTTGTAGTTGGAATGAATTAGTACTCTGCACTAGCTTAAAGCAGCTAACTTGAAATATGAATAATAAAATAATGATTATGATGATGATGGTGATGGTCATGGTGATGGTGATGGCGATGGTGAATGATGATGATGATCATGATGATGGTGATGGTGGTGATGATGATGATAATGATGATGGTGATGGTGGTGATGATGATGATGGGGATGATGATGATGGTGATGGTGGTGATGATGATGATAATGATGATGGTGATGGTGGTGATGATGATGATGGGGATGATGATGATGGTGATGACGGTGATGATGATGATGATGATGGTGGTGGTGGTGATGATGATCATGATGATGGTGATGATGGTGGTGATGTGAACGATGAACGAGTACGGATCCTTGCGATCATAGATTATTCCTATGGGCAAATTTGAATTAATCGTCGTTTAATCAATGGCCTTCCAAACTGGACATTGCACGCAGGCTAGTTCTACTTCTAAATATTTTATGTCTATATGTGCAGATCTATTGTATGTCTTAGGATTTGAGAAGTACTTGTGTTCTATGCCTCATCTTTTATGATCTACGATCCAATTACATCGATTTACACTTACTTCGTTTTTCATATTCAAAATCTGGTTCAGGTGCTTCAACTGCAACTTCCTTACTTTCAGTTCGGAAAAGTCCTGAAACAAATTAAAGGCTCCCATTAGCCATGTTTGAAGAATGAGATCATGCATGTAGCTTGCTTAATAACGAAATAAATATTTATTTGCAATTTCAACTGCTTAATGTAGGATTTAGTATCTATCGGGATGGCAATAGCCTAGCTAGTCCACTTGAAAGAGACCAGATTTCTTGCTAAGCATATGAAATATTACATCGGACGTACCGAAAATAAGGATGGCACATGATACTGACAAATTCTTTACGTTAGCCAGAAAAGATTTGCCACTCTAATAGTGCCAAACCTGTTTCTTGATAGTATTATATGGGTTGGTTGGTTTCCTTGACAACAGTCATTCGTATGAAGATTTCAAGCAGTAAGGAAACTTTGACGGGTTAAACTTTGAAAATTGCATTTTAATGACTTTGCAGCTTTGTTGATGATTATAGTAACAGCTAACAGCGAGGATTTGTTAGGAACACCTAGTAATTAGACTTAATTGTTTTGAAATTATCACGAGGGCAAACATGGTAATCAACATCAAGATTGTTATGGAAGATTTAAGAAAGTTGTAAGAAACTCTGTGTACTCAAAATCCGATAATGGAAGAAACTTTCAGTGCTGCTCCAAATCCTTAGTATCTTATACGAATACGTGTAGATGTTTCAGTGCAACTCCAAATCTCTAGTTTCTTACCAAAAATGCGTGTAGATGTAGGGAAAAATGGATGTCTGACTGACAATACTGACAAATCTTTACTTTCGCCAGAAACCAGCTGCTACCTGAACAGTGCAGCACTTCTTCCTTGATAGCTTAGAATGAGTTGCTTGCCCCTTGACAACACTCCTCCATCTTGAAGACTTCAAACAGTAAGGGAACTTTGCCAGGTCACAGAGGTCAGATCTTGGAAAATTGCTGTTTAATGAGTTGGCAGCTCAGTTGATGGATTCATTAACAGCCATGATTTGGCAGCTCACCTAAATTTGATTGTTGGTCTAAATATCTCTGAATTGTTTTGATTGTGTAAATTAATAATGTCTATAAATACCTCAAATGCTTCATCCATTGTTTCGATTGTGTGAATGAATAATGCCTATTGTTACAACATTCCTGATTCCTTCCACTATAGGTAGGTAGGTAGGTAGGTAGGTAGGTATATGGGTTTCCTACTTCCGGTTGGAGAAAAGCCCCTCCATAATGTTTTCATTCTTCAAACATAATTAAAGGCCCCCATTAGCCATGTTTGAAGAATGAGATCATGCTTATAGCTTGCTTGATGAAATGCTGAAATATTTGAAACTGCAACCTCTCAAAGTAAGATTTACATTATGTGGGTTGCTTCTGCCCTTAACAACAGACGACCATATACTGAAGATTTGAAGCAGTAGGGGAACTTTCCCCTTCACGAAATTAGCAATTTAATTACGATGATACGGGTTGGCTGGTTTCCTTGACAACAGTGATCTCATCAACAGCGAGAGTTTGTGAGGAACACCTAGTAATTAGCCTTAATCAGGAGAAATCGATTGGCAGCTCATCGAAATTTGATACTCAAAATGCGATAATTTTGATAAGAAACTTTCAGTGCTGCCCAAAATCCTCAGTTTCTTATACAAATATGTGTGATGTTTCAATGCTACTCCAAATCCCTAGGTTCTTACCAAAAATACGTGTAGATGTAGAGAATAAGGGACGTCGACAATAGTGACGAATTTGTACTTTAGCCAGAAACCAGCTGCTACCTAGACAGTGCAACACTTCTTCCTTGATAGCTTAGTATGAGGCGCTAGCCCTTTGACAGCAGTCGTCCACTACGACGATTTCAAACAGTAAGGGAACTTTGCCAAGTCACAGAGGTCAGATCTTGGAAAATTAGTTGGAAAATTAGTCGGGCAATTAGTCGGGCAATTTAATGAGTTGGCTGCGCAGTTGATGGATTCATTAACAGCCATAATTTGGCAGCTCACCTAAATTTGATTGTTGGCCCAAATATCTCTGAATTGTTTTGATTGTGTAAATTAACAATGTCTATAAATGCCTCAAATGCTTTATTGATTATTTTGATTGTGTGCACGAATAATGCCTATTGTTACAACATTCCTGATTCCTTCCACTATAGGTATATAGGATTATAGGTATATAGGTGTATTCTTTCCGGTTGGAGAAAAGCCCCTCCACAATGTTTTCATTCTTCAAACATAAAAACAGAAATAAATTGGTGAATGCCTTGCTTTTTTGACATTAAAATATTTCACGGGGATGGCTCATTGGAAGCACGCTTGTAAACCAATCTGAAAATTGGTATTTCGAGTCCGTCCCAGTCGAACTGTGAGGATGGCTGCCAACTTTCTGCAAAGAGTGAGGATGGCTGCCAACTTTCTGAAATTGCAAGCCAAATGAATCCCGGGGTGTAGTCACATCGAGGAGGAGATAAGTCGACATCTGCTCAGAAAGTGTCTGATCATTGGTAATAATAATGCACCGTGTTTGTAGCTTGGAAATTGAAGTTGTTGCCTCGATATTACCGTAGTTTTCTTTGTTGTTTTCCCTTTGGCCCAAGCATAACTAATCAAATTCAAATGGCTCTTGTGCGTCTGAGCTTTTGGCTCCCACACAGCGTTCATCTTCATTTGAAACTGCCTTTTTAGAAGTAACTGTTCAGGCGCGCAGGAGCCATTTGAAGTTGATTCCTAGCACTGGGAAGGCTTCAGCCGAGGAGAAAGCAATAAAATAAAACAGTAATATTGAGGTGATACCACAGACATAAACTTCACCACAAACAATACGTAATAGAGAATCTCTTTATCAGTTTAAAACAAAAATGAGCAATTGGTACGGAGAAGGTTGTCCATGGAGGTTATGCCCCATATCCATTCCAAATTTGGGCTTACTGTGATAAAAATTTTTATTTATCTGTTTTATACTTTTTACTTTTAATGATTTGTAAATATTTTATCCAACATTTCATGTAAATAAGTATTTGGTAATGTCTTACGTTGGAATTAATTAGCTAACTACTTTTGAGCTATTCTTACTGTAATCTAACAATAAGAAAAGGACCAGAATGCTGTTTCAAAGCATAGCTCCTCGGTGTCCCAAAACCACTTTCGGATGCTTGCATTGTGGAAATTTACGACCTTGCGTCGTTTTACGCTATGATTGGCTCATTAAAATTGCATTTGCTGCATTCTTTTAGTTTTTAGATTTGAAAGAAAAACTGTCGAATTGTTTCCTCGTTCGACTCTCTGTTTCCCAGTCAATTCATGCACTGTCCATCGTAGATCATCGCCGATATTCTTCCCCTCTCCCTGTCACGATATCTACAATCCCCGTTAAAAATGCACGATTTAAAGGTTTTCCCCGTCGTACTTTCAATACCCAGTGGGGTTGTCACTGGGGTGCGTCGGGTCATTTTTCAATGTCGGCGTGATGTCATCATTGGAAAGAATTCCAATCATTTTGCATTTCATTGAGCACCAATTTATCTCAGATCAAGCTAGAAACTTGAAAAACTCCGGGGTGTCCAAAAAATTTCCCTATTTGAGCTGTTATTTTAGTAAAAGTGTGTTGATAGGATTTTAAAAGAAATCTCTTATACAATGCTCAAAACTTTGATTTGAGTATTTGTTTCATTTCTGTATGCGCGCACTGATTTTCATAGATGATTATTCTCCTGAAAAACAGAATGTCTGAAATGCACAAAAAAGAGCAAAAACGGTTTATCAATAAGATCGTTAAACCGCCCCCTCAAATCCACGGAAATTCGAGTTTTTAACTAAATTCCAACAGCACGGAGCTTGATGTCCATAAAGGGACAAAGAAAAGTCATATTTGTCTGTTTTTTCCGTAAAAGCACAATTATGCTTGATGTTCGATGAAAAAGTATCGTACACAGAAGATCCTGTGGTCCGCACTTTAGCGTATTGCCAACTTTGAATACCAATTTCAGATATTGATAAGTGGTTGTATGCCTTAACACCTGTGATGAAAAACATGGAAGGAATGGAACATATCTCCATCGCTAGATTTCTCACCTATTCAAAGACGTCTCTAGCATACGATTTTCGTAAAATCCATATTTTGGAGGTGTTTTGACGAACAAAAAAATCGCGTAGACACATATGGATCCAAGTGCGCCTTTAAGCAAGAGACTGCCATTTACATCGCTCAAAGCGAGGTGGTGGTTGTTGTTGTGGAACTGCTCAAAGGGGGAAGTTTTTCTTGGGACACCCGATATCTAAATAGTTTAATTATACGCTTCACAGACAGTTACATTCAAACGAAGTTGTAACAAATAAGAAGTCAACCAAAACTAAGAACATACTGCTTGGTACGAAAACGACTTCCTCATGGAAAACTATTTACTAGATGCAAGAAACACGAAGACAAGAGTCGCTGTAGGTAAATCTAGACTCTCTGACCACCATCGGTTAGCAATAGAAACTGGAAGATACATAAGACCTACAGTTGATCCAAAAGACCGTACTTGCCCAGTTAGCAATGTAACCAAAGATGAAATTCACTGTTTTATAAAATGTCAGATCAATGGGACAAGCTCCAGTGTCTTTGTTTTACCACAAATAAAGCAACTAAACTACAACTAAACTAAACAACAACTACATAGATTTTCAATGGCTGTCATAGCTGGATTCATGTTGGTGTAGGAGAAGATGTAAGGTTACAAAACATTTTCATATGATGCTTCGAAACTCAACACGAATAAGCAAATGTATAGAATCAACCAGGTAGTTTTACCTCCGTATAATTGGTGTTAAAAACATGATGACACAGATGGTGAACAGCCAAGTGGTAAAGGAACGGACACCAAGATGGCCTAGGAAACAAGACGTAAATGAAAGTCTACGTGCTACCCTAACGTTTTGCAGCAACTTAGGAAGCTGTCATTGTTTCATTGTTAACAAGAAGGAAGTAGTTGAGACATACCAGAAGACTTTGCAAAAAAATTAGACACCTGCATAGTAGCGGTATAAAATTTCAGGCCATTGGAAAATCTAATTTTCTGCGAAAGTTTCAGACTCCAAACAATGAAACATTTTTCTTGAATGAAAAATAATGCCTTGTTAGCACTAATGAAATGAGATAACTTAATAAATAGAAGAAATCAAGGCCTAAGTTTAATATACTTGAGATCTGAATAGGGCCAAAGAATGCAGAATTCAATTAAATATTCATGAAAGCATTAACATCTTGGCATTTCATTTTCAGTTCCAAGCAGAACTTCTTCAAAAAATTTCAATAAATCCCATAAAATTTATTTTAAAAAGTTTCATGTTCCTCATAAGTTGCTTCTACGCCCGTCCATGCTAAAATTCATTACGCTACTTTAATCAAACGGTAAAAATGGGTTCATTTCGGATCCGGTTATAGACTAACTACTTAAGTCCCAGTTTTCGCTTCGTTTATTTAATTGGGATATGGCACTCCGCTACAAGTGGGACTGATAATCATACTATTTGAGAATCCGGCCAAAATCGCCGTGAAAATGGCGCGACCAATGAGATTGCAGAGTTCCAAACAATAGTTGACCATGTTCAAATTGACCAATTGGATATCAACGTTTCAACCTATTTCCAAGAATTAGCTTCCCTTTCGTTCCGAGGCTTCAAAACTAATGAAACGTGGAATGATCGCTGTCGATTGCTGTGGTGAAACCCAAAGAATGATTTGGCCTTTAAAGATAGGATTCCCATCTCAAAGTGAAGGAACCATCAAGCAGTACACAGAAGAAGTACTGATCTTGATTCCGGTTGGTTTTGCTTTCTTTACAACCTCAATGAAATACGAATTTCATGCGTTTTAGAATTGGTGAGTTGTGATCGTGTAAAATGGGCCTAAGCTCTTGGCTTCCGGTATCAAGGCGAGGTTCATCAAATTCTGGCCGAACTTTTGATTAGTTTAATTATGAGTCGTAGTTGTAGCAAACATCAGCCTATCAAGGAGTGAAACTACGACTATTTTCATCAGTCTAATCCGGTCCGATGGCGCCGATCCAACTTGAAGCTCATCATAGCTCAGTTGCACGTAGACGTAATCGCTGTATCCAATTTTTAGTCGTATCCAAGTAGCCTCAATTTTCATGATTCACAGTTTGATAAGATAAAAAGACGTTACCTTGCGGATCCAGCATTCAACGCTTTTATATAAAGCTGCAACAGTTCCTCATCTTGCTCAACCGGTTCAAGGAAGCTCTTGAGACTTAACGTAACCTGTTACGACAAAAAATTTGCAATAGAGTTATGAGTCATAGGATACCAAATGTGTGCCCCGGGGGGGTACTTAACCAGATTTTGGACGGGGACGTGCCATCGAGGTTTCAAACACATACCCGTTCCTTATACCAATTTTTCCAAAATGTATACCCGACTTTATACCAATTTATCTAAAATATATACCGGACTTTATACCAATTTTCCGAAAATGCATACCCGACCCTATACCAATTGCGAAAATCGATACCGTTCCTTATACCAATATCGTGAAAATCGATACCGTTCCTTATACCAAAATCGTGAAAATCGATACCCTTCCCGATGGCACGTCCCCGTACCCAAAATATGTAAAGTAGCCCCCCCCCCCCGGGATGTGTGTTAGTGTGAGATTTTATCACTAACGAGCCGCTTTAACATACGTTTTTGTGAGTTTTATAATTGTTTTTATTTGGTAGTGAGCCACCTTATTGCTGTTTCATAATTCTACAATTTGCAGTAGTAAGCCATCTTGAGAACAGATCGATCATAAACGTAAACCTTGAACGGGAAAGGCATTCACTACCACTTGCAAACAAGTTCAAAGCACACGCAAACAATAGACTTGGGTGGCTTGTTAATGATAAAAAATCACACAGACATAGCTACATGCTTGTCATCATATCTCTCATGGCATAGGTAGTAAGATGAATGTGGCTACAAACAGAACTGGGGCACCGTCCACACGTATCCGGATCTTTTCGAAAGCGCATATTTTTATTCGTTCTGGGTTAGCGTCCACACGTAGACGGCGTTTTCGGCCACCAAAATACGAAGTTTTTGAAAACGCTCTCCAGAGTGGATCTATTTGAAAACGCTGTTTTCATGTTGCCGTGTGGACGGGTGAAAACGGAGCTATTCGAAAACGCTGCACAGTGGGCACGCATGAGGACATTTCGCAAAAAATGATTTTTTGAAACCGCATTATCCATTATGATTTCCTGCAAGCCCAATGAGTGAACCATTGAGTAGAAAAGACCAAATGCATTTACATTTTTTCAGTCAAGAGATATTGCAATTTGAATTTGATAAAATATAGAAATTTTTTCACTTTGATGTAATTCTTCATTTTTTGGATATTAATTCATAAAGCCGAAGAAAATAATTTTAAAACATTATTTTTGTGTTCAATTTAATGTCATGGTTGTTCAAATTAATTTAGAATAGGATTTCGGTCACAATTTTTCTGTTTTGTGCCAAATTTAGGCAAAGAATCGCAGATTTTTAAGAAAAATGTACACGTTTTGGGGGCAAATTTTTCCATATATTAGTACATAGCTCAAAAGGCCCAAATTTGGCCCAAATAAACCATATATGATTCTGAATCTATGAATTATCAGCTTTCAGATGAGCTTAACCAAATATGGGCCCAGTTTGGGCCTTGTTGATAATTCAATAAAGCAAGAAATTAGTCCCTTGGGAATTCTGTAACAAAAAAACTTCAAGGTCGCCAATATGTCATTTGAACCACCAAGTCACACTGATTCTGAATTTAAACTTCATTTCTTTGTAGACTGTGTACTTCATTAATTATAGGCTACTCGTTGTATCAGAGTGACTTACTTTTTGCAAGTCTTTACCTGCACTAAGGTCCAGTCATTGGGTAATAGTTTAAAAGGTGCATATGTTTCTGATAAAATTATTGCAGATTTGAAATGAGGAGGACCAGAGTCTCAGATGGCATTTAGTGAACTTCTGACTTTTTTTCTAATGCAGAGGTTGTCCAACTCCCAAAGAGCAGTTCAGTGTTGCTGAGGGTGTAATGTCAAATTATTCACAGAAACAATTGCTGGTTTTTTAACTGAATAAAACATCCATATTTTAGTTGCTAATCTTTGATAATATACTTATTGCAGTTTCTGCAATTAGATGCCTTACAAGATCTAACTATATTTGGTTCATGTGAAATGTCCTCATGACCCCCTATTTATGCCCACTGTGCGCTGACGTCACAGCATCGATCTACGACGTATCAGAGCATGCGCACGGATGTTAGGGGGTCACGCAAAGGCATTTTGCTTGTCTGTTTTCTATGGTCGAAGCTCGAACAGCAAAGTTTGAATGTAGTGCCGTCTTCGTGTGGACGGAGATAATGTTGAAAACGCTCCTCGTGTGGACGCGGATATTTTTATATACAAATAAAATAGATGCGTTTTCAAAAATATCCGGATACGTGTGGACGAGGCCTGAGCATGGTGTCTCTTTAGATTCCTCCCTTACCCTACCACTTAGGTGCTAGGCTGAGATCTGTTTGGTGAACGACTCGTGAACGCAGTTTTTTCTACTCAGGAAGCTGTGAGCATAGTATTGACGAAGAGCTAACTTAAGGAGTGAATCTTTCTGCAAAATGACTGGCACTTGAGCATACCGAACTTTTAGATTACGTTTTTGTTTATATTTTGAAGGACGACACATTTTAGTTCCTCAGGAGTGCACAGATGAAGCTGCAGCATGAAACTTATATTATATAAGTAATAAATGATCCCCCGGAACACTGAATGTTTCCTGTTTGTGTGGCTGCTGTGGAGGAACCGCAGATTCCATTGACTCTATTTTTGAAAGATTGCATAGGTCAGGCTTCAACTGAGAGTTCGAGACCTCGTTTGGGCCAACTAGAAGAGTGGCTGTTGCTTTATGGCACATGAAAGGGACATTAAAACAAGTGATTGCTTCACAAACAGCACTTCTGTTGTTATCCAGCAATGCCAAGACGAAGTAAATTTTCATTGAATGGGTTCTGGCGTTGTGCTCAATTCTTTTTGCAGCATTTTCAAAGAGTTAAAGGCAATCTGTCCCCTAAATAATTTGCTTTATCCAATCAAAGCAAAGTCATTCAAGCGTAATTTTCGTGGCCATGAAAATTACGCATGAATGACCCTGCCTCGTCGAATAAAGGAGATTGGCGTAAATTTGTGGAATATTCAATTAGAGATCTTTATCGATCTGTTTTCATTCATCAAGGTGACAGACTCCCTTTTATGAAATTGTTCACTAGCCCTAGAGGAGAACACTGGCAGCCATTTACACACGAAGGGAAAATTGCAATATGACGGGAGATATCCAGTCAAGGTTTATGGGGAACTGGGTGAGGAAGCTTATGAGCAACTGGGTTGGGAGACCTTATATCACAGAAGATGGTACCGTAGATTGACTCATTTCTTTTGTTTAAGAAGGTACAAATCGCCTGAATATCTCTTCAATGAAATACCACAAGAGCATCAATTAACGTACAATTTGCGAAATCCAAGTGCATATGAGTAACCAGCGGCAAGGACAGTTCGTTTTTCCAATACTTATTTTCGAAACACGCTGTTCGAATGGAATTCACTTGACAGCGAGATCCAGAATGCTACTACAATCGCGCAGTTTAAAAAGAAATTGCTCTCAATCATTCGACCAGTTAAAAATTCTACATATCGCATATCTGACATCCCAGGTATAAGAATATTAACTAGGCTCCGTCTTCAGTTTAGTGCCTTGAATGAGCATCGTTTTAGACATGCCTCTGACTGTCTTTCTCCAGTCTGTAATTGTGGTTTAGCCATTGAGGATAACGAACATTTCCTCCTGCACTGCCCACAGTATTACACCTTTCGTTTGGATCTCTTTGGCCAGCTCTCTGACATCTCAGGAATCGATCTCACTCGCCTCGATGATAGATCCCAGTGTAATATTCTTCTATATGGAAGCCCCCGTTGCAGTGTGATAAAAATAGCATTATTCTCGAGTCTACAATATCCTACATCAAAGATACGGGCCGGTTTGATTGGGGATAGATTATCCTAAACAGCAGCAGCTTTTACTTTTCTTTTTACTTTTCTTTCTTAGATGTCTGTCTCAAGGTAGATGCTGGAGGAGTCTACAGGAATTATTTTTGACAATTAATCTTTCAATTACTTATCCTTAGTTCCGTAAAACTCCTTGCATCTATCTTGAGAAATACTTGTTGACACTATATTGTTTGTTATCCTTTCTATTTATTTTTCTTCCTTTTTCTCCTGGAAAATGTAACTAGTTGACCATTGTAAGTACCATTCATAGCCAGAACTCGGTGACCTTGTGTCTTTTTTGGCTATGGATGGAGCATTAGTTGTATTAAAAAATTGTGTTAGGTTTTTATGATGGATAAAAAAAATATCCAGTCAGAACCTTAAACTCTGAACATTCATTTGGTTCATAAAAATATATTTGAAGATTTCACAATAAGCCTAACACTAACATAGTCGGTCCTTGGTGTAAAGGGATACCAAAAAAACTTTATGATTGATAATGTAATCAAACTATAAGATCTTTTAGGAAGCTTCACTTTTTTGGGTCGCTGGCTTATATAGTCTAGAGCGGCAAATATAACGGCGCTCCTTTTAAGGTGGCAAGCTATTATGAAATGAAATGAAATGAAATGACATGAAATGAAATGAAATGAAATGAAACGGTAATGCTAATTATACCATGAATTCAAAGATACATTACAATCATTGCACTCACTGATTCTAGGCGCAATGAAAATATCCTCAGGATCTCACAATATTCACCCCAAATTGCTTTTCGGTATTTTACATCAAACTTCTGTTGTAATGGTATGAGCAGATAATTGCTAAACATCGGATCGCCGAATGATGTAGCAGAATATTGCATAAGCAAAGTGGAGTATCTGAAATTGTAAGAAAGGAAAGATTACTCGCCGTTGAAAACAAATGACAGCCACGTAATATCTCGAAGATTCTACAGTTAACCTTGACAGAATTTTGATCGTAATGGAGAATAACATTCATTTGGATTTTTAATCCTCTATGAAAATTTACAATAAAGTAAATCCGCGCGGATAAGAACCTATTCTTTTGAGAGCCAGGCTGAAATTGGTTCTTATTTCAAAGGTACTTAGACGAATTTCAAGGTATAGAGGTTCTTATTTGAAGGGTGCCTTATGAAGTCCTCTTGAGAGTCTCACAAAAATGTTCAGCCCTATCATTTGTTTTGGAAGCGTTCTTACAGATCTAATAAGCAATTGGGGTGGAGAATAAAACTTTCAAAGCCAACTGGGACCACAATGACCTTAACAACAGCAATCAAAGATCAACTTTGCAACCCCTGCAGTGTACATAATTTCGGAAAAACAGCTTCCAGGTTCTTATTTTGGTAGATTATTTTACTGTTTTACTGTTTTACATGATTTACTGTACACGATGATATGATTATAGCACTACCTTCAAATACTGTAAATCATTACAAAAATAATACCACGAGGAGCAAAATGTCATGTCCAGGGATAAATAGTATTTATCCCTGGTCATGTCTAATCTACGGCAAAGACAATAAACAAAAAGGCAACTGTGACATAAACCTACTACTAAACAACAGAAAATTCAAAGATAAGGGGACTTGTCGGCTGCTTGCATAAAAATTAGGCAAATCAATTTCGCATCAGACCGTTCAAAGTGATAACTGTCACGATTGTGAAAAATCATCACAAGGCTAATTCAGTGAAGCAGGAATGATTCAACTAGGAATTTTAAGCAGCAATGTCAGTGTGCCAGGAAATTCATACAAGTATTAAAGGTTGACCTCTGCGAGAAGGAACCAACATAAACTACCGACACAACATCAAGGAAGAAATCTAGAAGATTAGCTGAGCATCAAACTTACAGAATCGTAGCATCGAGGATCACAACCAACTTAAGATAAAATGCAAGTTTTAACAACAATCATTAAAGTATGGAACAACATCACGTAAGATGTGCATCCATCCACGATATTGGTATCTTAAAAGGGATTATTCTGAAAACTGAAGAAATCTAACAGATTTAATGAATTGAGCCGAACCAAAATGAACACTGTATCTACACTCGGGGATTCTTTCACTCCCCCCCTCTCTCTCTCTCGGTGGTTCCTTTCGGAACGTTCAGTTTATGGTTTGGGCACTGTGAGACAGGAATCGGTAAGCAGAACTTAAAACAATTAGTCTGGGGACCGAACTGAACGCTGCGAGGGTACAACAAATTGAAATGAATTTGTTATCAATGAGAGCACCTTCATTAAACTTACCATATATTGATAAAGAACTTACAAGTCGTAGAATGAAGCAATCCCAGGAAATTTAATTTCGAGATCAAGTTTCTCCATCCTTTCTGAGTGTGTGTAAAAATCACCTAGGACTTTTAACAAGTGATAAACTGGAGCCTCCAAGAATGCATCATGGCCTGTATCAAGAACGAAACAAACTATTATTGTGAATGGGTGTAAGCCTGACAGCATTCAAAAAAGAAGTAAAAACACCGAAAAGAGCCAACAAAATCTGTAAAATACCGCTATAAATAAGACATCATATCATACTTTATATTGTGTAAATATTTTGAGTTGAGTTGCCTTCATTTGTTACAATACATTTATATGATCGTTAATATTTGGATATTACTATCTTTAAAAATGTTACAGTCAAAGTGGAAGAAGCCTACCACCCATGTTGTCAATATTCAATTAAAATCGTATCTTCATTGGATTTTGTTTTCTCTGCACGATGAAATCATCCAACATTCTTATTCATTGTGGTTTCCAAGGAAATGAAAATCTGTTGTAATCCTTCATAAGCTCTGCCCAACGGAAGCAATATTCGAATCAAACGAAGCAAATAACAAAGCATAATTCGAATAGTCATCCAATCATGAAAATCTATTTTCACATAATCTTCGAATTTACATGGTACGTTTTTTCCACTTTCACTGTAAATTAGATAAAAATTCTACAATGATGATGATGATGATGATGATGATGATGATGATGATGATGATTATTATTATTATGATGATGATGATGACGATGATGATGATGATAATTATGATGATAATGATGATGATGATGGTGATGATGATGAGAATGGTTGTGATGATGATTATGATGAGAATTACAATGCTGATTCTTCAAACGAAAAGAGATACAGTAACTATAGAGACTTGAAAAGCATAACAAATTCAGCTTTGCATTTGAATCAGACTGTACTTATTCAAATGCAAAGAAGAATTTTACATGCAAATGAAGCAAAAAGGATTTTCCTAGCATTAATGGAACCATTTCTTTGTAGCAAAAATTTACAAATACACATCAAAATAGTGTAGTTTATATGAAAATGGACCTTGTGTCTCAGTAGTTCATTGATAGTACATGATTTTTCTAATAAGAAACTTAAGACACTTTATCCTGATTTGAACTTTATATCTCATTTTATAAGAAATAAATCAGATCTCAAATATAAAACATTGTTTCTTATATGCGGGACACTACTGTATTGCTATAGGTAGCCAAAGTTAAGCTAAGCTTACAAATAATTTTGCATGCAATGTTTTGCATTCTTTCATAGTGCCCTTAAATAATTTTTCCTTCAAGAATCGCAGTTTTAAAGGATGAAACAAAATTGTACTTCTAGAATGGGGTAAGGTGGGTAAATTTGGATCTACGGGCGTAAAATGGGTATATTTACTAGAAACAGAATTAAAGAACTAGAAATTATTCAATGATTATTCGACACTTCTTAAACATCTCCGAGAAGGTTCCACTGTCCATTTAGCTATGAATCGAATTTGAACTTAGGACTGTTTCATAGTGAGAAAAGCAATAGAGCAAAATTAACTTGCAAACGAAGATAACCATATCTTACTGTAGCTGAGTAAGAACACTTTCTCGCTTGAAGCATTTATTTCTCCTGGGCTTCAAGCTCAACTATTAGCCACAACTTCATATCATTTAGGCTGAAATAAACCTGTAATCAATGTGGGTTATGCAGAGCCCAATCAATATCTAAAGAACATCCAATTATGAAATTACATAATTGCCTAAGAATGGGACATTCCTGCGGCACCCACTATAAAGGCTGTCCTCCACTTGCGGTAGTTCCGGTCGGCGACCAGCGTGCTTGTCTTTTGCGCATGCTCTGTTGCTAAAGAGCAGGCGCACTAGGCAAATGCGCACGTCGCCGACCAAAACTACTGAAGGGGAGGTCAGCCTTAAGACATCACTTGAACGACAACGAAAAACTTTCGTATACTTACGAACTTTGAATTCTCAGTTGAAAAACTTGCAAACAACTCACCAATAAGGAACACACAGAGTATTCGCACAAGTCGAACTGCGATGGGGATTGAATCCATAAACCTGAGTCTCAAAATTTCAAACAGTAAAATTGATGACAGGCACATATCCAGTGCTTTGATAGAATTCAGAGTTAGCTGATTAATGACTTTGCCTTCAATTTCACTACGAAAAAATTTCAAAGTATTAGAAATTTTCGAAATTAGAATGTTAAAATTCTTCCAACGAATTTCAAATTGCTTACAACGGGCAAAGAATTTAACCAAAAGCGACGAGATAAAAAATTTGTTCGGGATAGATTCATTCATTCCTTTTTTTGGGTAAAATACCTACGAAGATGCTGTGGCACATATGCAGCTGAAAAGATACGTGGAAGGAGTTGAGCCCTATGAACAATTGCCGAGCGTAGTGACGAGGGATCGTCCCAATAAAGTGCACCGGGTGAGTCAATAAAAACGCCAGCGTTTGAAAAAATCCTGCTCCCTCAATATCAATGCAATAAAATTGAAACTGTCTTGCTTATGCCCGATATGTCAAATTAGGTTCAGTAATTTACCCGACTCAAATCAGTCATTCCTTCTCGTCGCAATGGGAGATTTTGTGCAGCAAGCCCTCTTCAAAAATCTGCAAAAAGGAGTTAAACACCTTGGATGTGTTCATGTATTTTGTCGTTATGAGAGAATGGAATCCCCCTGAATAAGTTAGTCACATTAAGGGGAAGACTTTTCAGCTCGCCAAAGGAGAACACGCACTAAAGCGTGCTGAAATTCATCGCTTTGAGGTAAACACATTATCGAAATAGACCTTTTAGCTATTCTACAAAAGAGCCTGGATCGAGCGATATTTTTATACAATTTTATACGCGAGGTTCGATAGAGTGGCGTTAGAGCTTTGATCGCTATTCTGCACATTGGAAAATTCTACAAATTGTAATGAAATATCGTTCGATCCACGTTCGTTTTCAGAATAGCTAAAAGGTCTATTCGCTTGTAATTTTAGCATGTTTTTCAAGGTTTCTCGAAGGGAATTTTTTTAGAAAATCGCTGACAGAATCTGAACAGAGGGACAGATTTTAGCCAGGAAAATTTCTAAAAATGATTAAGCATGTTAGCTATTCAATCAAGTATTGCAAAATAGCCTTGCTTATATACTCAGGGAGCTGTAGCCTTTCAAACATCGGGTGTTTTTTTTACTCACCCGGTACTAAGCTCCTTCCGTGATCCCAGAACTTGGTGCTGAAAACCACAATTTCATTACTATACGGAGGTGAAACAGGTGTGTTAACCAAGGAAGTGGCTTCACAGGAAGATCATCCATCTGGAAGGAAGAAGGAAGGAAAGAAGGAAGAAAGCAGACTGGAAGCTAAGAAAAAGGACAGAGAAAAGAAAAGAGACAATAGAGACAAGAAAACAGAAGAAACATAGGAAAGGGTGAATCATAGGAAATAATAAAGGACATACAGGTAGACTATCGAAAGAGAAGAATGAAGCGCTTGAAGGAATACAGAACGGAGATGGAAATGAAGAAATGAACATAACTAGACGATAGAGGGCAGAATGGAGGCTTTTTTAGGTGAATAATAGCCTTACGATTGTGAACTTTGTATCAGTTCCAGTATAACATGTCCAAAAGCAAATATAAAAAGCAAAACCTAGTTCAAATTTTACACCTACAATTCATTCATACCAATTAAAAGATGGCGATACAACAGAAGGTCCTATTTTTTAATTCAAAAATCTGTCGGATGGACATTTGATACTTTGGAGCTACCGACTGCCCAAACCTTAAAACGCATAGCTGCCTGAGCTGTAATCCTGTTTAAGACATCTGGTGTTCTACAAAATAAACCTGATAGACCTGCATTCTACCTTCCCTGTCCTGTGAAAATCCAGGAGTTGCTCGTCTGTCGGACGGACTAGATAGAGAGCTAATTTTTGGTGCTTGTTTTTCAGTTGAATTTCTTTGTTGCTAAAAAGTATTTTCCTGTAAAGTTTTGGTATCTACGTATAGCTCAACTCTTCAGGATTGCATTTCGATCCATCTCTTTGCTTAAAATCATTATTTACATAGCATGAGCATACATTAAATATATGCAGTCCGTCTGTCGGACGGACACTGACGGACGGACAAAATTTTCCTATCCTCTTGGCAGCGCCTGCATCATACTGGAGACTCATATGCCTATATAGAGCTACTTCAAGTAAAATTCACGATAATTCCATGCTAGAATTGGTTCTCAGCTCCATACCAAGTGAAAATTTCGTTGCCATTTAGCACTGTGAAAAAAAGTTCAAAAATGGCATGATTTTAATCAAAAATGAGTTTTTACGCAGCAGAAATTGCACCGCACGATTTCTTCGTGAAAGTAATGATACAATGTATCACTCTCTGTCACCTGCAAATACTGAAAACAGTTAAATTACTTTGCAACTCACAGAATATCTGTTATTAGCAAAAATACGATTTTTTCTGAGCGTGACCAATTTCAAAATAGGCCCAGAAGGAGGAAGGGATCACAAACTTACTGGAAGCACGATGGACTTAAATTTTACAGTAATGTTGGATAGTTTGTTATTACGATAGAACAATGGTTACATTTCATAGACTCGTCGTCCAACGGAACTCTTTCAGAACGATTAATTAAAAATGTTCTTGCCTGTTTTAAAGGTTACTGCATATTCTTAAAGCACAAGCCCGGGGGTTGGTATGATTAATGATGTAATACGAGATTATGCTGTTATGCATGATGTATCGTACTTTTCCGATTGTTTTTCCCTTTTCTCGGTGAAATGTCATAATCAAATAAATAAGCGACGTGTGCATAGTGATATGTTGACATACCCAAGTCGTCTTGTAAGAAAGAAAGAGACGACTTGCCCCGAACAGCTCCTCGTTAATTAATCATAGGAGTGTGTGTGACCTCACTTGGCCAAATGTTTCACATAGGACTTAACAACAAGAATTTGAAAACCAGGTGGTCACTTGTAACTCTCTACACAAATGCGCATTTGTGGAAATGGTGGCGCCAATACGTAAGCATCTATTCGTCTTGACATGTATCCATTTATGCTCAATGTGGTTGTCCCCCGTCACCTTCTTTCAGGGAAAAGCAGCATCTTGTCTTCTACTGGTCTGGCATCATGATCAAAGGTGCCGCCAGCCGTACCAAGAACCGTTTGGCTTTCCAGCTGTGTTATTCAGCTGTGAGCTGTTCAAGGCAAGTCGTCTCTTCTTTCTTACAGGAGGACTTGGGCAAGTCCAAGTGAAATCAACATGCGCAAAGATCATGTAGAAATTGTGCTTGATGACGTCACGACACACAAATAACGTACTCGAATGGGTAATTTCGCAAGGGCAAGGCGAACAATAGCGGGGAAAGTATGATAAACCATTCGTAACAGCGCAATCTTGTAAATTATCATAAATCATACCAACCCCAGACGTGTCCTTTAACTCAATTGAAAGAAATGCGCATAAAAACGTACGTTCTTTCGAAGAAACACTTCGTAAGATGTCATTGCACCAACTAATACTTAGATGCAATTCTGCTAGTATTGAGAAAAAGAGTAGAATATTACTTACGCATTTGATGTGAGATTATACAACCGGATGATTGGCAGAAACAGCCAGTCGGATGGCAACATCGTTTCACCAACACCATTTTTGAAGAATGATTCATTTTTACTGCCATATTTAGGTGATTGTATCCTGTGAAAGTACAAATATCCATCAAAATAAACAACGGTTTAGTTTAGGCTCGTTTTACTAGCAGTCGTGAGCAGGGTATAGTTTTCATTTATTTGTCCTTTATTGCATCGCTCATTGTAATTATTGTCGAATTCTACTTTGCGATATTGTGGTTGTGTTTTGCTGTAATTTTTGTTGATCTCAAAAGCATTGAGCCCATATAAATACACCAGCGTTACAGCTGTCCAGAATCTTCACTGACACACTGCTGATGTCCTTTTGTTATCTCATGATCGTAACGATCGTAGTAAAGTCAACAGCAGTGGATAACATATGAATTTATACTTATAAATTCATTGTCTTTTCTTTATGGTAATTGTTGGGATATGAAGAAGCCAAGTTGTGAGCCTCGAGGAATCCCCCTAAAAGGGCTCCAGATCGCATGCGTAGTAACGATTTACTTCGATTATGTAATATGCAAATCAGCTTGACCGTTGAAAACAAGAGATCAAAACAAAGGAAAGACGCGCATGACAACGTGAGTCCCAACGTAGATTCGCTCTCAACAAAGCTGAAACAACAATGTGTTTGAACAATAGGGTCAGCACTTCATCTCCCCAACAAGTAACTCTGCTTTCCACTTCAGTGAGCAGCAAGCTGCCATGTTATTACCCCAATCTACGGCCACTCACGGGGTGAGTGGCCGAGTGGCTTATACAGTCTTCGTCAGGTGACTGAAGTTAAGCTTGGTCGAGTGAGGTCAGATTTCGGATGGGTGACCTCTGAGGCCTGCACTCGCAACTCACCTCGTCGTCCTTCGGAAGGGACGTTAAACTAGGGGTCCCATGCCTGGATGCGGCATGCACAGTTGGCCTAAATTAGCTTTCAGTAGCTAGAAATCCTGACAAGCCCACTCAAAAAAAAAAATAAATTGAAAACAAAATTCTAATCCTTGCATTATCATGAGGAATTTCTAACCCTTGCATTGATTAAATGGCAATAAATTAAAAAATTTTGCTTGACGATCAAAAAGAATTTGACACTGGTCACAAGAGGGCTATTTATGCAGACTCAGTGCTTTTAAATTACATTCTTGAATTGAGAGTTCCATGTCAAATGGAAGCAAGATGACCCAGAAAAGGAAGTATAGAATGCTCTGCGAATGGTGTGCAGTACAGACATGACTTTTTAAATCAATGCTTTTCATGGTGAGATGAAAAAACATAGAAACAAACACATATCCAGGCTAATAAAATTCTCAATACGATTATTTGTTGCAAAATTAAAGGAAAGAATCACTTAATTCCTAGACCAAAACCTCACATATTGAAAGAATCAGGTTCCACGTGCTGAAAGGTTGTGAATATGTTGTTTACATATTCTATAATAAATCGAAACTTTAAAGGATAAAGAAGGTTCACTCTATAGTTTTGCAGAGATTTATTAATCACAAAAAGCTGATCAACTGTCAAATAATTACATACCATGTACTCTTTAGGTCTCCTCCGTGATTTTCAAAACAAACTGATAAGTAAGTATCACAAATCTGAGGCAGTTTATCGGTCGCATTCTTCAAAAGATACCCCAAACTGTGCGTCTGTGACTTTGGATCTTTGGATGACGGTGCAAGCTCCAAACTTCCTATACTGGCTGCTAAATATTCCATGTCTTGAAGTTCCCTACAACAATAATTTCAAAAGGAACTTAAGAAAATTTTTCCTGTTTCTAATATATGTAAGATAGCGATTTTTACTGTTCGTACCAAAAGAAAAGCAGCGTGTAAGAAAACTATGAAAAAGACATCATCACTTGTCCAATTTGCCAGACGCTATATCACTAAGAAGGGCAACTTTAATGGCCGATATTCGCAATATAAGACAGTCTCTTTTAACAGGCAAGTAAAAAAGCAATCACCATGCAGAAGGTTACACGCTTTGGCACTTGTTATCCAATTAGATTATGAACGTGTCATCCCTCGCAGCACATCAATATTATTCCGGGCGATTTCATCCTTCCAAGAGGATAACACATGTCACTGGAGTAAGGCAGAAATGTTACGAAAGCTTGCAGGCGATTCTAGGCCTATTTTGAAAGTCTTTTGAAGGGGCTTTCTCGAGAAAATCACACAAGTCAGTGAGCTAAATTATAAAACAGATCTGAGAACGCCTACTATTAAGTGAAATATTTTCCAAAATCACTGCCTTCGTATCCATGAAGCAGTAGCCTCTCCAACCGGGATTGTTCTTTACTTATCTGGGTATTTATGTGAATGCGACTAGATTCTTAATAGCTTCTCTCTTGTGAAAATCGAGGTGTTTAACACCAAACACAGCAAAAAGTCAATTAAAACCATACAGCGTTCTCAAGCCAGCAAGTCTTGCTTTTTATGCCGTCTCAAGTGGCTTAAAATGCATTAGAATTGATGAATGCAACACTGGATTAAACAATAGCAAATTAAATCTATGCCTGATGATTCCTAAATGACAGGTTCTTTCAAACGAGTTTTAATTTGCCAATTCTTTATCGGAGAGGAATGCCGTTCATTGAAATGTATTCTAAATTCATCGTAAGGCGTAAGCGTATAGATGGAAAAAATAGCTCACATGAAACTGCTCCTTTGAAAGATGAACTCCGACATCAGAGTTATGGCTCTTTCTTCTTCGCCTTTTTGCAGCATTGCAATAAGTTTCAGAGCTGCTTGATGATACGCTTTCACATAAGCTGCGTCCATATTCTCAACACCAATATAAGAACACTGCAAAGGAAAAATTGTTGAAAGAATGTTCTTTACTTGAAAGTATAAAATAATTTACTGTATTCATCAACAAGTAAAAATTACAACACAATAGCGTCAGTTGCTTTCGACTGAGACCGAAATTCAAAACGAGTAGCGACTGCAGACAAGAGAATTCTCTCAACCAGTAATTCGAGACAAATCAAACCGAAAAAGTTGCTCTAACACCCAGGTAGCTAGCTCGTTATTTGTGTATTCAAGAAATTGTTTATTAAGAGCAAAAGTGAGCGTGTATTGATCACACAATTGTGACGAAAATTACTGTACCAAACTCAATATCAACAATAGCCAAACCGTCGCATTCACTATCCATAAACTAATTTCCTTGCAAATAACGTCGTCCATGATTTCTTGTGGCGATGAAGGGATTTTTAAATTGATCTTCGTACTGCTAAAGTAAGATTGAATACCACAGGAGGATACATGTTTATCAGTTTTAGTATAATACAATAATAACTGAGTACTATGGTAAAATGAAAATTTTGTTTTGCGACAAGCTCGATCATCGTTTTCAACGCTTCTTATTTTACTGATGTACTGGTTATCTTATAACAGTAGGCCTAGATTAGCTGTAACATATCCATTTTTCTTTAACCTAGCCAACGTAAGATAAATAGATGATGCTGATGATATGATGTTGACAATGTTGATGTTGATGATCATGGTTATGACGCTTTTTATAAAGAAGATGCGAGTAGAGCAAGATATTATGTTTGCCGAGAAGACGTATCGCACTGGAAACTTTTTTGTTAACGCAGATGAACAGTGATTTTGTTACAGTGGTTTCACGACTATGATAATTGAAAAGCTTCTTTCTCTGTACAAAAAGCTCACGATTAGCTGACTTCAAACGAACGGAGCATTAATAACCCAAGAATGACATGGAAAATTCCAGTGAACCGTTATCAAAGAACATGCGTTTGTTTGTTTGTTTGTTTGTTTACTTCAAATTCAATTCTGTTCAAATTGACGAGATTTCTCTGTTTCAGAAAGTTGCGAGCGAAAGCTCTCCGCGATTGACATCATTTTTTAGCATCGAGTTGCATAGGTTCCAAATCTTTAAATCTACGAAAAAAGGCGGGTGTAATGACTTGAAAGAAACTTAAGCCACTTTTCTATTACTCTAACGTTGGACTTTTCAGAAATCTTGAGTATTTGTCGAAATTACAGCCTATTTCATATTTCAGCTCATTTTATGCTATGACGTCATTAAAGTTTCAAATCACAAACCAGAAGAGTGAAAGAGTTTTGCTTGATACCAAATTGTAGGCATCCATAAACTATGGTTTTCTTGAAAATTATTTGATCTTTCGTCAACATGTTTAGAAATTACGATTGTTTTAAGTTTTTTTCGAAAACTTTCTTGAATTCTTAAAGAAATGCACCGTAATTCTAAAAATATTTAGGATTTCTGATAAGTCCAACGGCAGATCTACTGTCAAATAGTTCGAGTTTCTTTGAAGCCGTTCAGTTCAAAGAAATAGGTCATAGAATTTTACACCCAGCTTTTAAAAGATTTGAAACATATGCTGCATCGAGTTAGCTTCTTTCGTATTGTCTCTTCTTGGAATTCTCTTTCATTTACAGAAGTCTTTTCTTCACCACTGGCGTCAACTCAGGTGGTAGAGATAAATTAATTTATTTCCAGTAACACTAGCTATGCACAATAAAGTAAAACAGGGTCGAGTCTTACCGTCATAACAAACAATGAAATGAGATTGTAAAGAAAATTTCTCTCAACTATTGCTGAAATAGCCATTGAGGATATCTGTGAATAAAGGATACAGTCATAGCAAACAAGGAGACAGAGGAAGCTTTTCCCACGAAAAATACAATATGGATGTTCAACAAACATTTGGACTGCTGGCCTTCCAAAAACAACGCACAACATGTCACCTCACTCTATCGATGCGATCTTCTACAAGGTGCGCAAAACAAAAATAATTCAACGCATTTAATTGCATTCTTTAGACAACGAGAGGGGCTACCGGGTGATTAAAAAGAATAACAATGTCCGTTTGAAAGAAAAGCTTCTCCCTGGATATCAAAGTAATTGTATTGAGAAACGACTTGTCATTGCCAATATGTTCAATTATGTTCAGCAATTTATACAGCTTCAATCACTAATTTCTCCCCAGTGGATATGGGAGATGTTCTGCAGAACCCCTCTTTCGAAAACCTGCAGAGTGAGGGCGACGAGCATGATTTCTTTGGTTATCCTTCCTGACAATGATGACGCTAACTTGTATTCATGTATTCTGCCCTCTTAGGAAATGAAATCTCCCTAAATAAGGTACTCGTACGACAAGGAAGACATTTTTCGTTTTCACAAGAGAATAGTGCGTGCTAAAGTGCGTTCCAGTCCCGGTGGGGTACTTAGGGATGTGGGATGTGCCTTTTTTCAAGGTATCGTTTTCGCCTACTTTTTCTAGAACAGGGTATCAAAAGAAGGCAAATTTGCTGGAGCAGGTTGTCAAAACATGCCAAAAGAGTAAATTTTGTTAAAATGGGTTGTTATTTAGTCAAATTTTTGTGTTTTGAGTATACTTTATACCGATTTTTTCTAGAACAGGGTATCATTTGAAGGCAAGAATTCTGGAGCAAGGTGAAAAAATTTTATTTCGTGGGCACATCCCCGTACAAATTTAGGTCAAGTACCCCCTCCGGGGCTCCTGTCATCGTTGTGGTGTAAAAATATTTGAGAAATTTTCTCGCGTTTTCAGCACATTTCTTCGACGTTTCTAGAAGGGACTTTCTGGAGAAATGCCTGGTATAATCTGAGCGAAGTGACAGATTTCAGCCATGGAAAACCCTGAAAAATAGTTTTAACATGTTGGCTATTCAATCAGCTATTTCAAAATATTGTTACTTCTATACTTATGCCCCATTCACACTGCAAGTTAAACCAGCTTAAACTAAACCAGGTTTTCAAATAAGGCCTTCTGATTGGTCAATCCAACAAATCCAGTCATTCGATTGGTTGAAATCTAAACTGGTTAAGATAAAGCTGGTTTAACTGTGTCAGTGTGAATGCAATATTAGGGAACTGCAACCTTTCAAAGAAGAATTTCTTCTTCGCTCACGCCCGGTAATTGATCATCATTCAAAAACTCTCTAAGAAAGTCTTATTAGTTGGGTACTCAAATATGGTTTCTCAGAATCGTCTCAATCTGCCATTGTCTGAATCCGACTAGGGTTCTCTCTGCCATCGCAATGCATTTACAGAGCAGTCATGAATCCAATAAATCGCATACCGGGTTTCCAAAAAAAATTTCCCTGCTTGAACAGTTCTAGAAACACAACCATTGTCTTATTTTGAACGATGAAAACAGCAATTACTTGCTTAAAGGCCAACTTGGATCCTTATAACTTTTTTTCCGATATTTTGGCTCATCAAAAAGCCCTCCAAATTATGAATTTTTGCCAAAATCTTATGCTGGAGAAACTCTTGCAAAAGTAAAAAATCTAGCGATAGAGATATGCTCCATTCCTTCCAACCTTGCACATAACAGGTATGAACGAATACAACTGCTTGTCAATTTCACAAATTGGTATTCAAAGTCGGCAATATACCAAAGGGCAGACCACATGACCTTGTCTTGTGCCAAATTATACTTTTCCTTCGAATATCAATCAAAATCGTCCTTTACCCATCCAAATGGGCAACTTTTTTCTTGGGTATCCTCATGGAGTTTAAACTCCGTGCTATTAGAATTCAGTTAAAAAGTAGAATTTCCGTGGACTTTGAGGCTCAGTTTGAACGATTTTATTGATAAACCTTTCATAGCTTTTTCTTAAGCGTTTCAGGTATTCTGTTTTTCAGGAAAAAATTATAGAAAATCAATGCGTGCAGTTACAGAAATGAAACAAATACTCAATCTAATTTGAGCATTACAAAATACAATTATTTTATACTTTTTATCAAACAGCACGTACTTCTAGGAAAGTGACAATTCAAATCGGGAAACTTTTTTCGGACACCCGGTGTGTATCACAAAAACGTTACCGTGTAACTGAAACAAGAAACAGGGGAAATCGTTCGATTCATTTAGGTCCATTAAGTACCGCAAAAGCTCTATTACGCCCCCCTCTCTATTAAGCCCCCCTCTCTAATAAGCCCCTCCCCTTTGAGTCAAAATTTGAAATAAGCCCCCCCTCTCTATCAAGCCCCCCCCCACTTATACCTTATTCTAGAATTTACCAAATGTTTTCCATTTATCTAGCTACACAATCTTGCACGTAAATTCTAGTGTGGTTTGGGATAAAAACTGTGTCGAATTTATGAATTTTAGGCATAAAATTGTATGTTGATTCTGCAAAAATATGGGATAAAAGAACTGAAAAGCTACCAAATATATTCTTGTCACTTAATTTTATGAATAAGCCATAAGCCCCCTCTCTAATAAGCCCCCCTCTCTAATAAGCCCCTCTTTATTAAGCCCCCCTCTGGAAGGTCCGAAATTAAATAAGGCCCCCGGGGGCTTAATAGAACTTTTACGGTATTCTACGTAGTTCGAACTTTGACAGCACTGACTTAGTTGGTGTTTCAATGCAATCTTTTTCAGCCCTATTTCACATGGAATATTTTTAAGGGGGGAGGGGCGTTTATCGCCCCCTTTTTGATCTGAAACTACATAAGATATAATGATGGGATTCTCCACTAATGTTTATGTAACAATGATGATGAACTGACCACGTGATTTGCTGCTAGGCAACCAAAAGATAAAGGAAGAGAATGCCAATTCAGATCCATAGCAACTTAAAAGTGTATAAAACAAACGAGATTAAGCTAATTTGTAATGAAGATCTAAATTAATACACATATTTCTTTGAAAATGACGTCATCACTTTAAATGACTACACAGACATTAAATTTTGCTTATGTCACCACATTAGAAAAAATCAGTTATCAAATGAAAGCTCTCAAAGATCTTTTAGTCCACTAAATTCCAAATATGGCGTTCAAGTGAATGACCTGAGATATATAGCGCTTGTCTATAAATAGGACAAAGAAACATCTAATCCCATCATTGTTTTCTTCGGCTCTGCTTTCTTTCGCCACGAGCTGGATTATCAAATACAATAGGCTATTTATAAACCTATGCGATCTCATCTTTTAACTCAGGTTATTCTCTTTAATGTGGTCAAGTGATCAAATTCAAAGCAATGAGGCATTGAAATTATACTCGTTAACTAAATTTGGTTAAATATCGCTGGTCCTCGGATCTTGTGTTGTTTTTGGGTAATGCAGCAAAGTTTTGTCAGAAGGAGGGGGGGGGCAAAAAAAAACGCCAGCATGTGAAAAAGGGTTAAGACTTATGTAGCCTTATACTCAAACATTAAATTGCTTTACGTACTGTAGATGCCACAGAATCTGGATAGACAAGCTTCATTACATATGATATAAGCTCTCTTGAAGTCAGGAAGCCTGTGACCTGAAAAAATAATATTATGATATTCATAAGATATGTAGCAATATGATATCAACCAATAATAACATAGTCCGGCTCCTAAAATTTGGAAAATGAGACCCTAACTGTGCAGCTATTATGTTGCTTGAACTTAGAATAAATAAATTTCTTCTAAAATCAAGGGGCGATCGAAGCAGGTTAGTAACCTGCTATGCTTTTGATAACCAATGAATTTTAGATTGGATTTGGTACCCATCTTTTTGATAACGATGTTTTTGTGGATACTGCTTATAACTTACTGATATATGCCTTAAAAGACAAGTTCGGGGTTGGTATGATTCATGTTAAAATACAAGATAATACTGCTATGAATGGTGTAAGGTACTTTCTCCCACTATTTTTCGTATTTTCCATGAAGTTATGTATTCAATTATGCGATCGGCGGGAAATTACGTATTCAATTCAGCGTCCTATTGTTTTCTGGGCTCTTAAATCGTTGATAGCCTCCTTATCGTGTGCACTTGCAAGAAGATGACGAATGGCGAATACAGCGGCCAGCGGCCAAGTGTGACCAACTTATCAGAACATTCTTAAAACTGATAGCAGTTGGAACGCTGAAAATGCGAAACAACGGAAAGCATTCGCGTCACTACATGATGAGTTGTCTTTGTAGCATTAATCATACAACACCGGACTTGTCCTTTAAAATGTGCTGTCAATGACACTTGATGCAGTACAAGATAATCAGGTACAGGCCTTTAGATGGATGGAAAGAACTTTCCAGTCTTGAAGCTACCGTTACTGGCCCCAACTGACGATTGAAAATCTCTTGGGATAAAATGAACTCGATGATTTTGTTTGGCGGCACTTTGCAGTCAGAAAAAAGCCGAAAAATCTTGGCTATAAGCTTCTAATTGATCTAAAGCTAGTCTATCAGGTCATCAAGTCCTTATTTCTAACTATTCTGACATCGAAGAGCACAAAACCATTGACGTAAGTCCACTTGAATTAGTTCTGATGTTATTCCCTGAAAACATTTTCAACAGGAGTGGCTGTGCTTATTCATATATTCCAACAGAAGTTACAATGATATAGCAATATTTCAACTAATTACAGAATTACTATACTATACTATACTATACTATAATATACTATACTATACTATACTATACTATACTATACTATACTATACTATACTATACTAATACTATACTATACTATACTATACTATTCCATTCTATTCTACATAAGTACAGCAATCAAGTCAACCAACTTGGAGCATAACATTCAGTGTTAGGGGAAGTATTGGGAAGTATACTTTTTTAAGGTCATTAGGAAGGTTGAAACGTACGCCAAAGCCTTGTTTGAATTACTGATGTATGCATCTGATCGAAATGAAGCAAAATAACTCCAGCGAGAAGATCTCTTCGTCTGATTGCAAAGCAAAGGCTGGGCAACAAAAAGAGTTAGGTATTATCGATACCATTGTTTGCAGGGCAAGATAAGTTTATATTATCTCTAGAATTACACTTGACTTTGTGAAAGTTTTGGTTTGCAGAGACTAACCCTCAATTGATAAAGGAAGAACAGACCTATTGGGTCATGAAAAGCAAAAAGATTTTCCACGGGGTCGGACTACTAGAGACTAAACACAGCAACTGATAGTGCGAGTCTAATTTCAGGTTCAAGATTATTCCATTCAGAAAAGCAGTGAGGAGAGAAGGTACACTGGAATTTTTCTGTTCTTGCTTTTGTAAGTCAAATGACATCTTGGTTGCAAAGACAGTATTGCAACAGTTGTTGATGTGGAAGTGGATCCTCCATGTAAACTGGGGCAAAATTGATCATAATCTTATAAAACAAGGTAAGGCGTCCGCTCTGCCTTCGGCAATATAGTGGTTTTCTCGCAATGGTCTTTTATGTTCCTGCAAAATCTCAAGCAGCAGAATAATGTAGCGATTCTAAATATTCCTTTAAGGGCTTGTCCAGAAATCCACGGGTGATTGCTTAACGGCATTTGGCCGCTAACTTCTCGACCCCCTCCGCCCCCCTTCCATAGCAGATTTAATGTATTTTCTATTGCGATATTCTGATGATGCAAGTTTCCAGTCATCTTCCCTTAACATGGGCCGAAATTAAGCGCTTATTAGATTGCAGGATGCTTTGAAGCAACGACAACAAAAGCTTGCAAAATTCATTGTATAGGACGCATGAAATTGAGAAAAAACATAAATTTCCTTAATTAGGACTCCTTAAATTCCAATGATCATTTAGCGGATCTTGATGACACACCCTCCCCCTTTATCTGCCCAATACCGCTAAGCGATCACAAGTGGATTTTTAGACGATCCCTAAGCTTGGTAAAATGACGTTACTTCTCTGGTCACTGGTTGTGGTAACCCTATGGGAATGAAAGAAGATGACTCGTGTATACTGACCTTGGTACAGCAGCGTTTGTTGAAGTTGGCCAAAACAGAAAGAAGCCTTGTAAGTGAGCACAAAAATGTGAATGGGGAAGTCTGGCCTAAGCATCGACAGCCTCCTTTGAATATTTTCATGCCATAATCAGGTAAACTTTGTATTTTCTGTTTCCTTTCGATCGAATCACAAGGTCTTGTAAGGTCTGAAAATTGGCTGGAAAAATAATGAAAATGAATGTGAAATGAAGATGAAGTTGTGGTCTTCAACGCAAAGCGCTGGGATCGCAGAAGTAGCTAGGCACTAATCGATTCCGCGACCCTCGTCATGACGCTCAAGTGGAGGGGCCTTACCGAATATCGAGCCCACACTGCCAGGATTACACACTACCGCAACACTTGCAAAATAACGTAAATGTGTTTCTAAGCAAATACCATAGCATAATCCACGTTTCTTACCATAGCGATTGGTTTACATACCCCCATCCTCACCCCCGAAGCAATGTTGATCTGGAAAGTTATTGTCCTAGTATTCAAGCAGAGTCGCGGATCATCCTGCCATCCCTACTTATTACCACAAAACAACGTTGTTCTGAGGGGGAGAGGGGGATATCGTAAAACAAGTCAAAATTAGTAGAGGTGTTCCAAGACTTTTGGCATGCATTGTAACTTCAAAGTTAGTTTACGGTGCATGGTAGAGGAAGTTTATGGATAGGACAAAGAGACACCTACGTACGCCATTGTAACAAAAACAATATGCACGTACGTCTCAAAATAATCAGTTCGATATTGCTAATTTTAGACCTGAGTATGTAGCTCTTGAGTTAGATGCTCATCTCTGTCCACAATTTTCATTTAAAACTATGTCTGCTTTGAGAGAATTCAAAATAGTGATTTTAAAATAAAAGTCCTCTCTTTTTCAAAAACTCTTTCAAGCGCTTATTGGCTCTTTAGCATGAAGATGCCGGACAAACTAAATAGTACTCTTGTCTGAAAAATCACCACCATTGAGACTGTAGGGTCGATCTCAAAATTTCTCTTCCCTTGGCAAGTCAATCAAGGACGAAATTAGATACATTTTGTTTTATGATTAGTTCCAAAATTAGGAAATTTAGCCCTCTCGGGCTGAGTGGTTACGAATTATAAAGCAAAGACCTTTGATAATTACCTGCTTAATTTGTCTTTGCATATCAAGCTCCTTGTTTGGTCAACAAGGGCAGATTTAATAGTATCAGTTGCTTTCGATTCACACCTGGAGTCAAAGCAATTAGTGATTTCAGGCTAAGAAAATTCAGTCAACCAGCAATTCAAAGCAAACAGCATCGCAAAAGTTTCCACGCTACCAGTGCGGAAACTTTCACCATGTGCAAAAGAAAGGCAGTTGTCAAGAGAAGTTATGTGCTTAGAACGATGGATGAAGGATGGCTCTTAAGTTCTTTTAGGTACTCTCGAGTACCGAATAAACGGGGAGGGGGGGTGAGAATAACCGAGGGGGGGTTAAACAAGGATCGATATAACAATAATCGGGGAGTTTGGAATAATCGGGGGGGGGGGGCTGCCTGGAGAAATCGAATATTCGTGTTCTTAGGTAAACAAGTATCTTATGTGAACAGTGATGTTACTGATACATATATTTTTGAACTCTGGTTCTGTTGAATGCACTTTTGAGACTTTTTCTTTCGTTTATTCAGAAATTATGTTTACTATCATTTCTCTTTTCAAAAAATTAGTAAAATAGGGGGGTTGGAATAAGAGCGGGGGGTTGGAAAATTTTCAAAAATTAACAAGGGGGGACGATTATTCGGTACTCGAGAGTATGTAGATTTTGTTTATTTGATCTACAAGCCGAGCGGGAGCCAATGTGCTTCTCCAATATTTAGGGCTTAAATGAGACACGTACCATACAACTCCTAAATTAAACAGATAAGATCCGCCCGACAGAAGTTTAGACTTACCCTTCTTCTTTCGTTTCAAGAAGATAACTTCTCTTAAAAGCCACCTTTGGCATGCACATGGCGAGAGCTTGTCCTACTGGTTTCAAGGCAATTTTTGCGGCTTTCTTTGGTTTGAATTACTGGTTGACAGAATTTCCTTCGTCTGAAATCGCTAATCCCTTAGAATTGAGATTTGAATCAAAGCAACTGATGCTATTGTAAAACAAAATGTACTATGTTTCCTTTTGTGACAAATGTCGGCAGACAAAAACCATCATGGTAGACATTACGAGAAGTTAAACATCTCAACAAGATGTCTCTCAGGCAAGATTTAAGATGTTGCTTCAAACGTATGGCTCATAAAACGGTTTTCCAAAGTGCCATTGTATACCTTTAAGCAATGAAAACAAACAATTTCTCATCTTTAAATAAATTTAGATCATTGATGAAAGAGATCAGAAAGAAATTTTATGACAGGTATCATGAATGAGTTGTAGAGATTTCCTAAACAGGAGTACTTTTATTTTGATACCCAGTTTTGGGTAGTTTTTGACCTGAAACTTCTGTGATTGGGATATACTTATACTGGGAAAATTTCTGTGATTGGGGAATACTTTCACTTACAATTTTCTGGGATTACGGTTTACTGCTATACTCAAAATTCTTGTAATGGTGTTGAATGAAAGTACAAATGGATAATTTTCCCAGCAACAAGTGCTCAGTTTCAGCTGAACATATTTCAAGTATCTTTTACGTTTAAAAACGTGCTCAAATCAGAACTTCGTTCCAATGGGGACTTGGGACCGAAATTATCTTTCCAGGCCCTCAATAACTTATCCTTTTGACGTTGAATTGTTTTTCTTACTTCTTCAAAATTCTGGGATTGGGAATCAATATCTGACATATATTCTGGGAGTGGGTATCCATGTCGGACCAAAGTTCTGGGACTGGTTCGTAACAGAAATCAATGCGGCACAAACCCCCGTATGAATTTATAGATTTATAGTGAAGTACCCCCCCCCCGGACTCACTCGGTATTAGACTTGTCCAAGCTTTCAACGACCCCTTATCCAATACAAAATGCAAAATGTTATCGCATTAATCGATCGCCTTTTACGGCTTCCAGACCAAGAGATTTCAAGAAATAGCTTACAGTGCGAGGAGTGGGCAGCCACCACAAATCAATGAATATCACTAAGTATGATTCAATACTTTTAATAAAGGCTGAATCAAAAATCACTGTGTAATCTTTTGGTGAACCATTTACAGCGGCTCGTCAATACCTCACCCTTTTTCGACGTACCAGAACAAATTTTGTACCATGATAGTGTAATGTATTTACCTTATAGAAGCAATGTAGTTCGATAATTTCCCACTTTCGAGGATGGTTGTGATAAAGGTGTTCATCCATGAATCCAGCTCTGATAGGATGTCGACTTTATTTAGATGTTTCTGCGGGCAAGAGATCGGTTAAAATTTCAATTAGAAAAACGAGTCTACCTAATGAATCAATAAAAAGGCTAGGCATTTGAGCAAAATACTGCTCAATGAAAATCAAAGCAATCATATTGAAAACTGTCTTGATTCATTCCCGATATAGCTAGTTAGGTTCAGTAATTTATTTGGCTTTCATCGGCTATTCCTGCCCATCGAAATGGGAGATTTTCTGCAGAAAGCCCCGCTCAAAAACCTGCAAAAACTAGTGGACACAACAGGCACCATTTCCTTTTGTTCTGGGCCTATTTTGAAATTGGTCACGCTCAGAGAAAATCGTATTTTTGCTAATAACAGATTTTCTGTGAGTTGCAAAGTAATTTAACTGTTTTCAGTATTTGCAGGCGGCAGAAAGTAACTCATTTTATCATTATTTTGACGAAAAAATCGTAAGGTGTAATTTCTGCAGCGTAAAAACTCATTTTTGATAAAAAATGTGCCATTATTGAACTTGTTTTCACAGTGCTGAATGGCAACGAAATTTTCAGCTGATATGGAGCTGAGAACCAATTCTAACATGGAATTATGCTGAATTTTACTTGAAGAAGCCCTATATAGGCATATGAGTCTCTAGTACGAAGTAGGCTCTGCCAAAAGGATAGGAAAATTTTGTCCGTCCGACAGTGTCCGTCCGACAGACGGACTGCATGCACTTAATATATGATCATGCTATGTAAATAATCATTTTAAGAAAAGAGATGGATCGAAATGCAATCCCGAAGAGTTGAGCTATACATAGATACCAAAACTTCACAGGAAAATACTGTTTAGCAGCAAAGACATGCAACTGAAAAACAAGCACTAAAAATTCGCTTTCCATCTAGGTTGTCCGACAGACGAGCAAAACCTGGATTTTCACAGGACAGAGAAGGTAGAATGCAGGTCCATAAGGTTTATTTTGTAGACCACCAGATGTCTTAAACGGGATTACAGCTCAAGCAGCCATGCACATTAAGGTTTGGGCAGTCGGTAGCTTCAAAGTATCAAATGTCCATCCGACAGATTTTTGAATTAAAAAATAGGCCCTTCTCCTTCCTAGCAATAATGATACTTGGGTTCTGGGGGCAATGGAATGCCCGGAAGAAGTTATTAATACTAGAGGAAAAGAATTTTTCGCTCTTCAAGACGACATGTGGTTAATGTGACCCTGCAACACGCTCTGATGAGCACCGAAAGCCTATTTTCAGAAATCCTCCTCTCTAGAAACTTGTTAGTTGCTCTGCAACCAACCGGTCTATCGAAATTCCGTAAAAAGTATGGGATTTCTCATATTCTTGGCAATTGAAAGATATATTAAACAAAGCTGTTTGTTTTCACAGCTTTGGAGACGGCTCATTTCAAGGTATTTTACTAGCTTCAGAAGAACTTAATTTTCCACTCTGCTAATCTAAAGCTGTTGATCAAAAACTTTTTTACCAGACAACCAAACACACGATATCCTAACGAACACACATGCCAAACTTGAAGTCAAAAGCTTGGCCAGTTTTTCCGCAATGAAATCCTAACGTTTGATAGCCTAATCGACAACAAAAGCAAGAAAACCTGTTCAGACGATTACGATTAGCAACTGCGAAAGAATCAGTGAACCGCTTGCAAGTCGGCAGTCTTTCGAGATTGACAGTGCAAGTCTATCTTTTCATACAAAGCTTGTGTGCTTGCACGAGCTATGGAATATCTTGCTGGAGTCCCAAGGCGAAGAAAAAGAAAGAGGCTTGCAAAACAGTGAGTGACAGAAAATGAAAAAAAAATTCAATAAATTGCAAACAAGCGCAACATGATGCAATTACGAATATAGAACACGGGGTGTTCATTCCAAAGCGGTAGAAACTGAAATCGTGAAATTACTTTGACACGGGATAATTGCATGATTTCGGACGAAAAATAGTGATACGCTAGAAGCAAGTGCCATTTCGTATTCCTCAACGACTGGCAATATTGAAAAAACAAAAAACAAAAAACAAAACAAATAAAACAAATCAACAATACAACGTAGAGAAACACAAAAGCAACACAAAAGCCGGGAAAGCTGGTGCTGCACAGGGTGGATAATTTGCATGCCGTGAATAATGTAGGAGAATGTTAATGAAGCCACTTAGTTTGTCGATTAACAAAATTGTAGCTCCCGAAATCATTCTGTTTGTGATAATGTTTAATTTCAATAGAAACTTGGTGAATAGTTTGAGAGGTACCAGTTTTTAAAATTTTTTGACTCAGCAGGTACAAAAAAAAAACAGTTGCCGTGCCAAAGCCACTCAGGTGTCATTCCAAACTGTCATGCCATGTCCTGACTCTAGCACTACTTGTAAACTTGGCTAAAGAAATGCTCTCTTTTGAGCTGCATGATTGAAATGCACCTTGAAAACCGTCCCTTGGCATCCTTAGGTGATCTGGTGTGGAAGAGAATAGCAAAAAAAAACCTTGGCGAAGGCTAGTCGTTTCGCTATACGAAACAAAAGTTTGAACAACACAATACGCGCAAGAGCTGTTGCAAAACTCTTCCATGAATTTCGTGGAACTTTAGTCGACAGGCGAAGGAAAACATGGGCGACTGGCTATGACACGATTCAGACGCAAGGATGCCAGGATAGCAAGCTTAGAAGGTGGCCAATTCCTGCAGGGAACGCAAAACATTGTGCTTGGTCAGTGCTCATTGCAAACCGATTTCTCATTACAGTAAATCCCCGCATACAAGAACCTACCAAAATAAGAACATAGAGGCTGTCTTTCCTAAATTATGTACCTTGCAATTAAGAACCTGTTTCAGTCTGATGAAACATAGGTTTTTACTGCAGAGGTTGCAAAGTTGATATTTGATTGCTGTTATCAAGGTCATTGTAGTCCCAGTTGGAAGATTTATTCTCCTCCCCAATTACTTATTATGTCCATAAGAATGCTTCTAAAACAAATAATAGGGCTGAACATCTTTATGAGACTCTCAAGGGGACAACATGAAGTATCCTTCAGATAAGAACCTTTATACCTTGAAATTAATCTTAGTATCTTTGAAATAAGAACCAATTTCAGCCTGGCTCTCAAAAAAGTAGGAGTTTCTTATATGCGGGGATTTACTGTACCACAGTCTAAGAAATTAGGAAAATGAGACTTATTGAAGAAAGAGCTGTTGAGACCACGCTCTTCCGAATAGTAGGAAACTCCCCTTCAACATTCCCTAATTGCGCAAATGGCCCGTCCAGCAAACTTTTCATGAATTGTATTTTATTCATTTTTAACGTTCTGCGTTGGTTTCTTTCAATGTCCGTCGAATCACAATGGAGCTTTACTTCTTTACTAAGAGAATGCACGTGAGCTGCCAGGAAACTGTCACAAATATGAAAAAGTCAAGTCTAGAATTCAAACAAAATTGCCTACTATGGCAAAGAGAGCATACGAAGTATGCAAACAAGCCTTACATAGAGGTATATTTGCACAAGGTTTTCAAGTAACAGCGTTGTGTCACAGGAACGGAAATATACATGTGCAGCCCTTAGGAATTTTGAGACCACTCATTTCAAATTTCAAGACCAGAAAGTGTGGACAAGACCACACAAAATAAGGGACTGCGGATGGAGAAAAACGAGACTAAGTTGGATAATAGGAAGTTCAGCGAGAGCACAACGTCATTGCTCCTCAGGGTTTTGCTATCGTTATATTGTAAAGAAGTCTGAGTAGTGTTATTGGCAATGTGTCATGTAAATCTCAAGATAGATGATTCTGCTTCGTAAATCAAAATTGACTATCCAGTGAAGTCCCACCTGCAATCGAAAAGTTTGACAAAATTTTTGTGTGGTAGGAATCAAAGTCAAAATATTACTGAATTCCAGAAGCGGATCCAGACCGGGGCGAAGGGTGCTTGAGCCCCGGTCAGATTTTCATTGAAACCTTCAAAAAGATATATAGTCTGCTGTAATATACTGCGTAAAGCAATGAATTACACCACAGTGTGTTGTTTACCAAAGTTTTTCAAGCACGATATTGCCTTTTTCAGCCGTCTGTAAAGTATTTTGTTGACCCTGCTGGTTTGATAAAAACCGGACCACCTTGTCTACAACAACAATGGCGAATCATGTCGTTTTTGAATCGTTCTATGTCATCTTATTCTGAGCCCCTGCGACCCGTATGTTATCTACGAAGGAAGGGCTATCCAGCCAATAATATGCTTCTTCACTGGTGCTCAGACGTCATCTTCACCGGTGCTTGATTCGATCCACCAATCAAAGAGCGGGGCTGATCGCTCTTTGAGGGTGTTGTGGCGCCGTTGTGTAATCCTCTGACATTGCAGCCAGAATAGTCAGGCGGAGTGGGTTCGAGTCCCGGTAGAGCCCCACCACTTGAGCGTCATGACAAGGGGTCGCGGACTCGATTAGGTCTGCTCTATTTCTGCGATCCCAGCGCTTGGCGCTGAAAAACGCAACTTCAAACGCAACTTCACTTCTGACCGGGGCTCGACGTCAAGATGACATCACTGGATGCGAAGGGTCCTTTTCGTGCGAGATGCAAATGAAGTAATTCAGTCGATGTCCAAATGGCGCAAAATGGCTGACACAAAGCTGCTGCTCGTACAAATAGCGACGATCATTCGTAGTAAATTCTTCTCCAAGACAGAAATAGATGACAAGTTAGATGAAATAGGTACACTTATCACAAAAAGAATTAATTCGATCAAGACAAGTGGCAATAAAAACATTGTCCAAGATGATTTTGCTGTATTGCAACTTCCCAAGAGTGAAATGGCAAGGGCACCCGAATACTTGATGCCCGCCAGGTATCGTGAAATCTTATCTTGCATGTTTTCATAATCCCCATGATCAGTGCACGTTCTTTATTTTGCTGTTGGCCCCTAGTTGCTCGCTCTGACAGCTGGATCTTTCTAGCCAGGCCTTGCCAATAATCAGTGGAGCGACCCCTTGGAAACTCAAAATACAGTATCGGGTCATTCCATTTAATATCCGTACACCGGGGACGGAAGATTTTTGACAAGTCCGAGGACCCATGGATTTGCACACGGTTTTTGATTACACCCCCTGGATTTGCATCTTCCGTGGTATTTGGGAAGTTATATTCTCGCTCTCGTTGTCGTTCGTACTCCGTTCAAGTCTTCCTACATGTCTATAGAGGGGGGACGGAAGATTGGAGTCTTCAACCAAATGGGTCGGATTTACGTACTCTATCATCTTCTACCCGGTCGGAGTTGCAACACAGATTTCCCGAAAGTCCCCTTGTTTTTGATAACTTTCTCCTCCAAAAGGGTCGGAAGAACATTGAAAGGATTTGAAAGGGTCGGATTTACATCATGAAACTTTCATTGTTGTCCTGTACCAAAGTAAATGTACCTGGAGATGTGCTGCCCACAAAGGAATACTTCCTCGGACTCCTAGTGTCTAGCCGAGGGTATACTTTTGGCAATTTTTGGCAATCTTAAACTAGAAATTTGTCCCATTGAAGGCTTTGACACGTGTATTTTTATTGTGAAGCAAAGATTACAATGGATGCGCAGGCGTTTTCCTCTGCCTATTTATACCGGTCATTCGTTACAGCTATGTCTTTTCCATAGAAGTCGAAGAATTACGATAGGATTCAGATGGCTTGGATTCTATTGATAGTACTACTTATTTGATTTTTATCAGAAACACAAAATCTAAATCAAGGTATGGCAATGTAAGTATATATTTGTAACTACTATAACCCTTCGAGCGTGAGCGAAAAAATGAACAAAAAATTCATAGAACATAAGAGAATATAGCAATGTGTATGAACCAGTGGCGGAGCCATGGGGGGAATGGGGGATCCGGACCCCCCCCCCCCACTTTTCCAAAGATGGGTCCAGAGATTCACACAAAAATGCAATGAAATTTGCCCCTCATCAGGAGTGGTGAGCCCGCTCAGTTGTCTTTGTCACGTTGTTAAACGATCTATTGAAACATTCTTAACAAATACCTAAAAACTGTAAATTTTGCAAACAGGGCGTTGCCTGTGTTTTAAAAGTTTGAAGGGCGTAGCCACGCAAAGTTTTCCTGGGGTTACGCTCAGACCCTCTCAATGCTCACGTGCTGGCTCCGCCGCAGGTATGAACAAAGAACCAAACATCAATACAAGAAAAGGGATTGACAGGAACCCCACCGCGCAGACAAACTGCTACTACATCCAGCCCAATGCGTCTTCCTCACAATGACAACCCAAAAAGCCAACAGAACCATATTCTTGCTGCACTGGCCGGGCGGGGCCCTGACCCCCATCCAACCGTAGCCAAGAAGGTTAATTGTACAAGCAACCTTGTTAGCTGTAGAAAGAAAATCTACACAATAGAAATGGGGCCATGGGTCTCATTGAGACAGACCCAGGGAAACCAGTAGACAGGCTTGGAGCCTTTAACACAAATCTTTAATGATCTATTCTTATTGTCATCCAACTGTAAAAAAAAATTGACAGGCAGCCCGATCGACTGCCCGCCAAAGCCGCTATGACCCCTTCCACCACTGAGGCGGCAGACAAAACTATAGGGCAGTAAGTGTCATTAAATGTTGCTGTTCGATGCCAATATGTATCATGGGGAAGTTCTTGACAATAACACAACAGCATTAACGTTTGCATAAAAAGAAAAGAACACGTTTTATACTGTTGTTTTCTTCTTCTCTCTGATTTTGAGGGCGTCTTGGATAAGTTTGTCTGCCTCTTCCGGTGACAACGGATCGATGCATCGGCCCTCTTCAAATTTCGTTGAACGTTCTTCAACTTTTACGTTGGCCTGTTTTTGACGAACTTCTATTGCTTTTCTCAAAGCTTCCTGGGCATTTTTCAGGTGCGTAACCTTCCCCGTCATTTGTTTCTCGTACTCCTCTGCTTTGGTGAGCTTCTCGGGAACCCTTGCATCAGATTTGATAAATATCAATGCATCATTCAACAGCATCACTTCTTTGTGTGCTTGCAGCATACGATCCACGTTAGCGAGTATGGTATCTCGCTTCTGTTTCACATTTGCGTGCTCTGTTTCTCTGATGGTGGACTGAGCTTGACTGTACAAGATTCCTGTCTTGTACAGCCTCCAGGCTACGTGGACCGCTCCTGTAATGGCAGACTTTGGCCATCGGCTGATCGTTCTATTGGAACAGAACTTTTCAAACTTCATATTGAAAAACTCTCTTCTGGTTTTCTCTGTTCCAGTCACAGAATCAACCATGGCTTTTGAATATAACTTTGCACCAATAGCTGATGCATTTGGAGAGCAATTGGTCTCCTGTATTGGCCTCTTCCCATCCTTTGGTTTGAAGAATGAGAATAAGGTTGGCTGTGTGCTCTGCTTGTAATCTTCATGCATAAAATAGAGAGAAAAAATTGGTAAGTCAATCGCTCCTATAGCACTTTACCTTACCCTTACTTTTTGATACAACTTTATTTACAAAAAAGCCACTTGTGACATTAAGTCATTTGAAAAATTAAATCAAATTTTAATGAAAGCGTCGAAATAACATGATTGTGAAGAATTTGCGCAATATATGTGAACAGCCACCAAAAACTCAAGATGGTAAGGGAAGGGGAAATCCTTGTTTCATCAGATTCTCCTTTGAAGGATGTTGCCAAACATTGCACATTCTCCAGTTTGCAAGAGAAATAAATAGACATCGACAAAGAAAGTAGCATGGCAGGATATTTTAGGAGATTTAAGAATAGTATGCAGCTATCTAACTAGAAGTAATAAGCACAGTATCATTTATTACTGCCTACCTGTTGTTGTACCATCAAGATGTTATACCATTGTATGTTGTACCATTGTACCAATTTGGAGGTCAGATAGGGTTAATCAAATTGCTGTAGAATCGTCGAGGACTCGTAATTGGAACGCATTGCATCTTGGCAAAATGTTCCTCGCCGCCATCTTTAGCGTAATAGTCTATTAAAAATTCACAAATTTCGTAAAATCATCCTACCTGGAGAATGACTATCATAAATGTTATCATCATCGCTTTCATCAATTTCATCGTTTTCATCAACTTCATCGTTTTCATCAATTTCATCGTTTTCATCAATTACATCGTTCTCGTGTCTTTCAACTTGACTTTCATCGGAAGCTCCTTGGGATTCGCCAAAACATGCATCTGAAAGATCTGAAAATAAGCTTTGCTTTAGCTAATTGTTATCCATTAGCCTGGGGGGGGGGGGTACATGACTTGCGGATGGATGGGAGTCTGCCGCCCGGTTTTCAGAAAGGTACCCTCTTCTAATTTCCGAAACTTGCTGTCATACCTAGTTTTATGATGAATTTTGGCGGAAAACGACCCATTTTGGCTATTTTTCGCCAATTTCTTGATAACCCACCCATGTTTATGGAAAATCTGCCGAAAAAGGGACCCTTATTTAGAGAATTTTGGACCCGAAAACCCACCCATATGGGTGGCACATACCCGTACCCTCAATATGTTATGTTACCCCCCCCCCCCGGGTCCATTAAATTCGAACATGAAATAGTATTCAAGATCAAGAAAGCAATTGCTAGCCTTTCAACAACGCTCTCAACATGTCATTTAGAATACTTTAAAACATATTATTGAAAATTATCCCCTTTTCACTGGAAAAATTAGGATTTAGAGCTTACCAACAGAGGCCTCCTCTTGAAATGCAAAAGGATCTTTTTGCATCAACTTGAATTTTTTCTGCGGTTTGGATTCTAAAACGGACAAGAAAGGTTACAGTGAATGCATTTTTCTAAGACTGTCCAGATATTGATATCATTCTTACCTTTTTCACAATAACCAATCTACATTCGATAGCTCCGTCCAGAATCTGATATAGATTATTCTGTTGATAAAACTATTTTTAAGAACTGAAGTACTAAGTTTACATTGGCTCCGTGTATCTTCTATTGCAGACATACCTACTTGTCCAGCGATTCCAGTTGCTGACCTGGAGTGGAATTTTCTGGAGCCTTTCTTGTGAAGGAGAACCTCGCAATTTGTGCATAAGCTCTGTTCGCAATCTTTGCAGAAAAACTCCACCTCCTGCTCCTCGCATTCATTGCACATTTCAACAATCTGAATAGAAATAAAACTTTGAAAAATTTTTGTTTTACTTTACTATATTGGTACAGTAACTGAAAATACTTCCCAAGGAAGTAAAAAGAGGTGGGGGTCGTATGGGCTGAAGGTTTGCGGTTTCCACCCTTTTCTGAAATGGTTACACGGTTTTTGGTCTTTAAAATGATGGCTTTGCACTTCCTTTATTTCTGAATGGTTTGCAGAATTCTTCGATAAATATGGTTTGAGAAGTCACATTTTTGGGGAAATTCTACAAATTTTCACCTTTTCCACCGGATTTAAGGCATAGAATTAGCTTCGTCCGCATCTTAAATAAGAAACTAAGGATTTGATCCATTGTCTTCCTTTGTCTCAATCTTGCGCTACGTTTGATGAATGTTTAATGAAACTTTCGGTACTGGCTGATTTTAAAACAAAAATTTTAAAAGTTTTAATTTCCGTTCATGATTTGATTCTTTCTTCTAGATCATGTTCCAAAGATCGATTCTCGATTAACTTAAAGTGAATGACCTGAGTTAAAAGATGAGATCGCAAAGGTTTATAAATAGCCTATTGTATTTGATAATCCAGCTCGTGGCGAAAGAAAGCAGAGACAACGAAAACAATCCAGAGATTAGGTGTTTCTTTGCTCTATTTGTACACAAGCGCTATATATCTCAGGTCATTCACTTTAATGAATGCATATTTTTGAAAAGTAGGAAATTCGGCATAAAATTTTTAAGTTTCATATGAAAAGTCGGTCTTTGATTTTATGGAAGAAAATTGTCAAAGTTTACTTTTTTCTGGATAATCACTCCCATGTGATCCTTGCGGCTTCCCTTTCGATGGATTCTTTCAAAGCATATATCACAAAAGTTTTCTTCGCACTCTTTGCACTGCAAAGTTGCCTCTGCAAGTTCACATTCCTCGCAAGCCTGTAACAAGAAAAACGCAAAACAAAGTGAAGAACTACATTCAAATTCACAACGAATCAAGAAAATTTTAAAGGGAAAGATGTCAATTTTCCCAATGATGAGCATATGCTAAGCTTTGTCAAACAAGAATAACGTACGATTGAAATGCTTTCACATAAAAATAAATTCAATTTACCAGATCGCTTGATTTCGCCATTTGGGGTCTTCGCAATTTCTTTAAACAGCAGTGAAACGGACAAGTCTCGGCAGTTTTCACACATTGATCAAGTGTGCCTGGAATAGTTCCTTTTCTGTCTGAAGCACAACACCAACAGCCGTCAATTACACCATGAATTACACAAACCATTAACCTCGATTCCTTGTGTCATCAAATGCACGCCGCATGCAGAGGACTACCCCTTTTGTCTAAGCTGCTGGTGAAGTCAATAGTCGAGAAACCTATTGTTATGCGAGAGAATCTCTTCGATTCTTTGCTAGTAACCACACTACATAGGACCCTCAAGTTACACTTATCTCATTGAGTTGAATTGTTGTTGTACCTAGTTATCGCTCCATCCAATGAGGGCCTTATTTCCCACTAGAGCTGTAAAAACGGCAACAAATTTCAGTCGGCAACGAGCGATTCTGTTGCCCTGTCGCTGGGCCTGAATGTGGCTTAGAGGAGAGGGAAGCGGTTTTTGTGATTATGGCAAGAATGATCCATCGCCGAAGTACTGATAGGTGATACCTGGTTTATCATGGTAAAGCAGTGTCGCGAATCTTCGTTACGTCAGGTCCGTGACATCAATAATAAACTCGCTTGGTATCTTTTAGCGTACTAAGTTCTCTCTACCTGTCAATCATTATTTCACATGGTTGCTTAATTTTGGGAGTCGCTTTAGCGTCCGAGGAGGGGGGTACGACATTAATTTCCTGCAGCAGTTCTAGAAAATTGATTCTTATTTTTTTTTAGACCGTGGCTGTAAGATCTTTCAGCTACATCTAAAAAAAGAATGCGAATCAAACGACAAATTGATACAGTTTGTAGAGTGTTCGAATGTGCACAATAGTTATAGAAGTTTCAATCAACACCATGTTGTAGAGATTATAGAATCAGTGCGGGACTCTACCGTTTCTACAAGCGAAGGGAAATGAGTCGTAGTTGTAGCGTTATCAGTTCAGGCAAAAAGCGAAACTACTACCTGCAATTGAGTATGGTCCTTGTGGTCGGATTCTTCGCCCATATTCTTTCCTCAAAGCATACATGGCGTCTGCGCATGATCATAGGTTTCCTTTTAAGGGGATGACCTTTTGCTTTGAATTTCAACAATTGTCTCTCTCTCTTCCCTTCATCGCCATAACAGAAGATGACAATGCATTGAGGTTGGCTTGGACAAGCACAGAGAAGTAATTTCTTTCGACAATTTTTCTGTTTCTGCTGTAGAACCGATGGGCATTTCAATTATTCGCGAAAGCCTACAAGATTTTTCCGGAACAAAAGGATTTTAAAGGATCGTGAAATAAAAAACGGAGTATCGTGGAATAAAAATATTTTTGCCAAAGGTTTACGAGATTTTTCTTATTTCTTGATACCACTCTCCACCTCGATATTAAGAAGATACCACATGTCTGACCCCGTGTTGTTGAACTTTCACGAAGCCCCCATAGAGCGGCTTGGGTTTGCGAAATCTGTCTTCTGTCCCGAGTTTGTGCATAGTTGCCCCCGAGAGGCATCACTCTAAAAAATCTCGTAGCCATTTGGCAAAATCTTTCTTTTTCATGAAAATCCGTCCAAAGTCTGTATAATCTCATTGTTCCGAAAGAGTTTGTACGATTTTTTCAAGGATTAAAATGCAAAACTAATTCAAAATATTTCTCGCCTTATTGTCGAAGAAAGGCATAATGCGAAAAATTGACTGTTTATTATATTCTTTGTCAGGATGCAGGTTTTGGCAGCGTGCTTATGAAATGTTAGGTTTCTCTCCGAGTCTTTCTTTGCTTGGTTGAAGAGCCAAAAGTTATTGGACGATTGATCAAAACCTAGTTGTTCGCTAGTAAAAGGCCCCCCTTCCCCCATGTCAACGTTGTTGCAAGAGATTGTTGAACGTGAAATCAGTTCATAAACCATCTAGTCATGGTAAACGACAACATTGACACCGGGGGGAGGGGTTTGGAAATTTGTTTCTTAACAAACAGAGAAAATAAGAAGAGAGTTCTGATAGGTCCAGAACGTACAATTATGATGGATATAGTTCAAAAATGATGGCTCACAGAATTTTCTCATGACTCTCTTGGATTTAATATTTAGCTATCGCAGTACTAGTTTCAAATAAACCAGTTTCTTACAAAAGAAAAAAATGTGTAGATCGAACATCATTTAGATTGATTATTCACTAATCCTATTCTACGCAAAAGGCCTGAGATTTTGAAAGTATAGCTATAACTTTGATCTATTTCTGTTAGAAAATTGCCATAAGCTATTTAAATAAAAAAGAATCTGAATCGGACGATATTTTGATACATTTTAAAGAATTTTCGAATGTGCACAATAGTGATGGAATCTCCAACAACACTCAATCGAACCTTTCTCATAAAAATCTGCACAAAATTCGGGCTTCGTGACTCTCTGGAAGTTTTTGAAACCTATCCAATGTATCGTTGAAAATTGCAACTTGCGATCTTTCTGCTCTTGCATCTCCACAAGAACTAGCTACTTTTAAAAATTTGTTTGCGATTGTTGCGACACTTGGGATCCTTTTGCCCACACGTAGGCCTACGGGTAGACCTAATAATGGGTCTACGATACGATTCTTGGGATCCTTGCGACTTTGATAAAAATTTCGATTGCAACAAAAAATTTCTAATCTCTACGATTCTTGCCATCTTTGCGTCAGTCTTTATGGAAACCGTTTGTCGCAAGAATCGCAAGAATCACAAGAATTTCAAGAATCGCAAGGGTTAGGGTCGCAAGAATTAAATTCAAGCTCACGCGGCGTGGGTAGTGCCAACAGAATTTGAAATACAGCATCTTAATGGCCACACAAGCAAAATGCAAAAAATTTCGTGTTGACTTAATAAACTTTTAGTACTATGGCTTGATATAACTTTCTTATCTAAAACATGTAGATGGTTGAAGAAAAGAGTTCTCAGAAATTACGGATCGTTTTCAAATTTCAAAACTCACCGTTTTCAAATTATGGGGTTTTCATTAGCGTTTTCGAAAATCTCGGTTTTCAGCGGAACAAAGTGAACGCAAGGCAAAATAGTTAGCCTGTGAACGGCTACGGCTATTTTTTTTCCTTTTCAATTTTTTTTCGGCCGTTAACAGGCTACAAAGTAGTCTGCTAAATCGAGAGGGTGGCGAGGGTCGAGAGGGTCGAGAGGGTGGCGAGGGTCAGAGGGTGGAGAGGCGAGGGCGAGGGCGAGGATGAAAATTGAAATTGAAATTGAAAATTGAAATCGAGATATTAATAATAATCAAAGTAGACAGCCAATTTGATCTCATCAAGATAACAATCTAATGCGTGCAATTACAGTCAATGCGGGTCGTAGGGGTAGCGCGAAAAAATGATAGAGACCAACCGAAGCACAATTTTTGTAAAAGAACAACACACTTTTTCTCATAAGAAACCGCTTGTTCACATATTTGTTAGAAGTTCAAAAATTTTGATTTGACATCTTTATAGGGGCAGAAGTACGACAGTAATACTATTATGCAACCTTTATCAAGAAACCCGTATGAAACTATGAGTTCTCAAAGTCTGATAATTTTCAAGAGTTTAACTTCATTACTGGTGGAAATTCTTAGTTTCTTGTGCAAAATACACGCATTCAAATGATAATCAACGAGGGCTTGTCTTGAGCCTGGTTATTTAATTGAATCTTAACTCATTGCGGATCATTGTCTTCTTTCAATTCCAGCATTTGGTTTGTTTATCAATGTCTGTTTATAAATATGCGGTCATGCTTCTCCTGATCCTAAATTTTGGAACACTTGTGCTGGGGAACGGGAACACATAAATGATTATACAGTCGCCAGTCTCTGTGAAGCTACACATTTTGGAGCACAGCAACTTTGAGCGTCATGTGCGCCAAAGAATAATTGATATCTAATGTATAATACAATGAAACATTGAATTGTCCATTGTTTTCAAGGCCTCTTTCTGCGCCAAATGTATGCCAAAAGCAAGATAAGTACTTTCTCTGTGCAGAAGACCTTCTGGCACTCAGATTCATCAACAGTCGTAAAATCACAAGCGCTAGGATGGGGGGGGGGGCGTTTTTCGCCCCCTACCAAACATTCTCAGCTATCTCCGACGCTAGTTTAGATAAGACCCTGCAACTTACTGACTTTTAGTAAAAATTAATTGGCTACAAAATTTTAAAAATTTCATAGCCCATTGTTGTGTCACGTGACCACCAGATGACCTTATTTGGAGACAGGTCACAAAGAAAATCACTAAATGCGCGCTAATTTTGCACAACTAACTCAAATCGTAAAGTTATATGCACCATTCGATTTTTCTTGAAAAGTACTTTCATTTGATATATAGTTTGTTTAAATTTGCTTACATCAGCAAATTTTAATACTCATGACGTCATTCATCTTGATGATTATTGTCCAAAGAACAACTTAGCCAAGTTTCACTGTTATATCTCTTGTAGATTCAGAAATAAAGAGGGGGGCGAGAAACGTCCCCCCCCGGTCAGAAATGCACAAATTTCAACCCGGTCCAAATAGGGTTAAAGAAACTAAGAATTTGAGCCAGTACTTAAAGTTTCTTAATCTTATCAGATATTTTGTACCCAAGTTTCTTGCGAGTTCGATAACAGTCCTGATATTTACTACTAATGCTATTGATGTGGAGTTAAGAAGCCGTCCCAACCAAAGACTGATACAAGTTTCTTATAAAAGAAAACGTGTAGGTAAAATCGGCTAAGTTTCGTTAACACCCATTGCGAGTCAAGTGATCATTTTCAAGGTGAAACATCTTTTGACATCTTTAACATATCTCGCGATATGGAAACTTATACCAAATGAATGCAAAAATAGAATAATACTAAAATGCCTCAAAGAGTTTGGTAGCATGACTTGAAATGGGTAAATAAACCTGTAGAAAGAGGGTCTCAACGTCTTTCTTTGTTACGAAGTTGAGTTCTTTAGCTTGTTTTGTGCCAATTTTAACTATTTTGGCGCATCTCTACAGGCTTCTTCCGGCATAGGTTCTTCCGACTGCCCGCTTGCATCGACTGGACGGACAATCTAAGCCACTGAGAAAATGGAGGACTATTGGCGAAGTAACTGGGCCATACTGGCGGAAGGAACGAGGAAGGAAATTTCCATGCTAAGGTTTCCAGCGGTGAATCAGGGGTCAGCGATACTGCCAAAACTTACAGTAGTACTACAAAGAAATCATACAAGGATAATGATAAAGAAAGCAAGTATTGCTCAAAAATAAAGAAACCAAAGATTGATGGAGTAGCCGTTGGTGAAAAAGAGGATAATGATAAACAAATCAATCAGTTTTTCCTGCCGCGCAAAAATACAATTAGCTCAAAGCTTGTTTCCTCGACTTTTAACGGCACGACTGGACAGAGAGAGATGCTGAGACTCGCTGAAAAGAAAAAGGAAATGGTGTCAAGTGGGAAAAGAGTGCACTTTGGGCCAAGTCGAGGACATCTAAATTCGCTGCCACTTTGTGTGGGAATGGAATGGTTTAAAAATGTAGGCCCAGTCATGATAGATGATTGCCATAGATCAATTCAGCAGACGCTTGTACCTCCTGAAAAAGAGGCAAAATTTGAAAATCATATACCAACGGAAGATTCCTCTAAGCCATCAGCTGAACTTCCTCTGCAAGTTTCCAGCTTTTGGTATACCAACCAGCTGAGATTGGAAAATATCAATGCCTCGCGATCAAGAGTGCGACTTGAAAAGAAATGCATTGAAGATGAAAATAAACAGCCAATCGCAATGTTTCGAAGTAAGGTCCATGGCACACTGGATGAAAATTTGAAAGAGCTGAACAACAGAATGTCACTGACGAACAGTGCAAAAGTGAAAGATGAATTGAAAGGTGTTGCTGCAGTTGCATCTTCCTTGATAAATTTTCCAGTAATAATGACACAAGAAGCCGTGGCTCTTTATAACAGTGCTAAGTTCAAAAGCAGAAAAGATTCCGATCTTCTTAACACGCCACTGAAGACGGCAAAAGATTCTGTCTCATTCTATGAGATGCTCGCCAAGAGTCTAAATGTCTCCCAGGTGTATTTAAACGGAAGAGCTTTCCTTGTAGAGAATAGTAGCGAAGACGTAATGTCTGCCCTGGAACGTATCCAGAAAATTTGCAAGCAGACAGAAAAGCCGAACAGGATCAATGAACATGTGGAGAAAGCCATTGGAGAAACATACAGAGATTGTCTGACATATATGGATACGAAGCGAGATCGTGACGTCTTGAAGTTCATCATTTCCAGAATTACAAGTGTTAAACATGCAGCAAAACTAGGTGGCGTAAAAAACAGAGACTCTATCAAAGGAAGTAGGGCACTTGTCGAAGAACATCTTGATAAATTCAAAGATATCAGCAAAGTGCTAGAGTCCAAGTATTCCAATTTATCTGAAACACAACTGAAGTCAATAATTCGGCGAAGGATGGATGTGGAGAAAGTCCGACAGTTAAAGCACATTTTCGTTGGCAATAGAGGAAGAAAGCTGAAATGCAGTGAATTTCCTGACTTGGCTGCAGTAATGGAATATGAATTCGGAGAAGCAGATAGAGTGGAAAGAGGTGGCGGTGGAATGGAATCCCATTCAAAGTTGAAAAGTGAAATCATGTACAGAGCAAGCAACAATGCTACGAAAATGACAGAAGTTCGCGATATTTTGATTGCTGCTGCTGATCCTGGATTTTCCATTTCCCTTTCATCCTGTTACAATTATACGATGAACTATCGGAAAGGAACAAGTCAAGCTATGCGTCACCATGACGGTAAAGGAATCAATGCTAATGTGTCACTGCACATTGCTCCAGATACGAAAGCAATCAAATCGCTTGTTATAAATGCACACTGGTGCTCTGCAAACGTAAACTACATATTGGATAATGCTGCACAGAATCCACAGAGATTTCTCGTTGATTCGAAAGATGCTAAGGCAGTTGTGCGGAGCCAGGAGAAGCAAAAGGGGAAAACATGGCGCAAAATAGAGCTCCTAGACCACAATTTTCATGATGAATCACGCAAGAATGCAGTCACACCGATGGCGCATTTATTTGTCAAAACAGTTTTGTCTGAGAGCATCGACCGACCAATCGAGTCATTGATTTCGGAAGAAATTGGAATACAGATCAAAGATAACAAAGTGGAAAGGCTTTTGAGGGTCAAGCGAACTGGTCGTGGTATTTTTTTGATAAACTTATCGTACTATGAACCTGAGACCGTATTTCGCGCAATGAACGAATTGCTTTATTTAATGTCCATCCCAGCTATGGATAGCTTCTTTCGGTCAGGGGAAGATGGTCAGCTACCACCAAACATTGTATTTTCCGTTGATAACGGCGCCAGTGAAAAGCCTCGAAGTCCACTTGTCCAGATGTGCTTGGTACGTTTGTGTCGGTACCTCAAGCGAGAAACCGTCACTCAGGTGTCCTTTGCTGAGTATTACAGCAAACGAAACATAGCAGAGCGACTGAATGCAGCAGCGCAATCAGGACTTGAAAGTCGAGCAGTGTTCGGGGAGGCTGTGATATCTGATCCCGGCACGGAGGAGCATAGAGCACAAATGGAAGTTATGGCAAAAGAAGTGGGACAGGCCATCAGTTCCAGGTCATTTGGTGGGTACCCAATATTAGTTTTCCGTGGAGTTGGCGAAAATTTCATCTTTAACGACGAACAAAGTCTTCAAGCCTATCTTTTATTGTCAGAAGAGCGAAAGAAAAATCACAGTGAAGAGTATCAAGTGGAGGCCAATGAAATTTCACGGATTCTTCACATGGCCTATGGTTTTGATGACGATTTCAAGTCAACATACAGGGAAGACTATGAGATCTTAACGAATCAATATCAAGATGGACGACGCTCAGCATGGACCGATAAGTACACGACAACGATTTTTAATCCGCTCTTTGATTCACACGATAGGATAAATATGCAGCCAGTGCCAGATTATGTCAGATGGTACAGAACCAAAGGAGAGCTCCATTACCTTGGCTACGAAAGCAGGGTGGCGATGAATTCGTCTGGAATCATTAATGAAACACCAGAAATGTTTCTTCCATCTGCAGTTTTGGAGCTCGCAAGCAAGGTTTTCAGAAACCCTGACGCAGAAACAATACACGATATTGCTCTCCTCAGCTGGTGCCCTATTGAAGAGGTTACTGCCCATTTCCAGAATATGGCGGCGAAGTCAGAAAAAAAATACAAAGATGATTTGGAAAAAGATAGATGGAGACAATGTGACCAATATAAAAGGAACAATTGTAATGAGCTGCGTCAATTATGCAAAGAAGCTGGCTTGAATACAGAAGGACAGAAGCATGAGCTAGTTCGGAGAATTGCTGAATATTCCGGGGACGAATCCTTGACCACTGCTCCATACGATGGAGATGTTAGCTCATTGCCTCACGACATAAAAGGGATGATGCGGCTGTCAGTAGGAAAGTTAAAAGAAGTCATGAAGTTCCATGGTTATGAAACTAATGAAAAGAAGGAAATGCTATCGGTCCGGGTTCTTTGCATCAGAGCAGCAGAAGTACACTATATGTACAGGAAAGAACAGCGCCTGCTACTGGAGAGAGTCATTGAGTTCAAGAGGACACTGGACAAGGAAATGCTACATGACGAAACCACTCAAATTTCATTTATTCGTGAACGACAGTTTCATGAAGAGCAAATGTCAGAAAACACAAGTCGACCGAGAGAGAAAGCTGGGAGACCCTACAGAACGTCTGGTTCGCATTTAGAAGTGCCACTTGGGGTCACACTTCCATCTATTTTCAATTCAGTTGAGAAAAAGATTCGTTCTATGATGAACAAGAAGAGATCATGCAGTGAAAATGTGGCTCTATTTCTCAGAACGGGACTTCATGTAATCATTAGGTGGAAGGAAGACGAGGAAGATAAAGGCTGGGAGGCAGGTGAGTGCCTTTAGGTATTTGCCTTAAAAGTATGGTATACATGAGGCTCAGATCACCATTGTGTTCTCTGGGATGACCTTAAGCACAGCTTGTTCCATTCTTGTATTTTTGGTGGTCTTTCAACATCTACTGGTAGAATTTACATATAATAATCCCTCAAAGAGGTATGGGAAGGTGTGCTCAATTAATGAAATTCTTCCCAAAATCTCCCAAGCTGTCCGTTTCTATTGCATTGAAAAACTAAATGAAACTAAAACTGAAGGTCTCATGCCTAAGCCTGTAATGTTGCAAAGATCGATGAGAAATTCTTATGTTAGCATATCAATTTTCTAGGATGGTATTCAGCACAGGTGGTATCTATCACAGACTTGCAGAAGTGCATAATCAGGGTGGAGTACAGGAGCGAACCAGGGTTTTTTTATGATGTTGACGTTGCCAGTTCCTTGGAAGAAGAAACACTTCTGGTTGCAAAATGCATGGAATGCGAGGAACACGGTGATGTCCACATGCAAGCCATGGAAGTTGGGGCAATCATTGAAATTAAGATTGACAAGAGAGATACAAAGCTGCATACAACTGATATTGGTAAGATGAATTGTAGATTATGCTGTCATTATGGGACACGTTTTACCCATTTAACAAGTTTCATTGTAGCAACCATGACAGGCATTCAAAAGACACTGGGAGCATTGTAAGATTTTACATTTTGACGTGGGTTACGGCAAAGAAGATTTGATACCAAGCAGACAATGAATAGCTATACAAGGCGCTTCACAAAAACGCAACCCACTTTTGTTCGAGATTTCTCTAGAAATGATAAGATTTGTATCAATTTGACGCATACCATCTGAAAGCTCAATCTAAGTTCTTCCCAGTGATATCTAAGTTGGGTAGATTAACTGCATTTTGAAAACTCTAGGCCTGAAATATTTTGAAAATTCTCTTTGTCACACTTTTTTAACGAAAAAGTGGATTGATTTTGCTTTAGCAGCATGCCGCATTTGAAAATTACCTTACTAAAGAATGCATCAATTTCATGATAGATAAATCCATCGATGTATCCAAGCTGCATATCACTAGAAAGGAGAAAGACTATACTTTCAGATGGTTTCCATAACATCTACTCAAATATTATCAGTTTTGCAAGGCTTCTACTGCTATGGTGGAGATTGCATTTTGATGAGGCAATCAATGTAGAATATGGAAATAATAGAATTCAACAATTTCAGTTGATCTTTTATGACACTCAAGGGCATGGGGGAACTACATTTCCATGATCTACAAGAGCAGTGGCAAATATGACAAACTCTGGATTGTAAACACCTTGTGCTTTTGACTGCAAACATCTTAGACTTGTGGCAATGAGTCTCTTGTATCCCTGCGGTAAACTTTACTCAACAGGGACTCACAATGAAAAAGTGAAAAAGCTGACCAATCGAATTTCTGCATTTCTATTTTCTGCATTGATCAATCGAATGATGATGGAATCACAGCTTCGAATCTTGAATCACCGTCCCTAATCTGTTGACCGAAGTGCCATCATCAAGTCAAAGAGCAGAGGCAAACAAGAGACTTGTCATCATAACTCAACAAACATCATCCAGAATTGCGATCACTTCAAGGTACCATGTAAATAACTCATATATATATTTGTTTTTATAGGGTGGCACAATGCAACTGTGCAAAGCTATGATCCTTGCGAAGACATGGTTGCGGTTGTTTTTGATGATGATGATGATGATGATGATGATGATGATGATGATGTTCGCAGTTTTGCACTATATCCACTGGTGGCACGTGGAAAGATAAGAATTGTACAACCTGTATTTTGAGACTGTCCATTTTGCTTACGAGTCAGAAAATTCTCCTGCTGACCCTATTTCGCATATTGAGTGACTTGCAGTACTTTTATTGATTATGGGAGAGTTCATTTTTGTGCTTCCGTACTCTTTGCAGGATGTCCCAAAACACATGTACACATGAATGGCTACTGCAGAGAGGAGCCATGAGTCCAACCTTCCCATTTTTTAAAGTTTTGAATTGACGAGGTTTCAAGTTAGAGTTTGGAACAACATTTGAGCAAATCTGATAAGTGGCTGCTTGATTTATTGAGAAGGAAAGTCCAAATCAATGGATGTTTCGCAACCAGAGAATTTCATATCTGTACGTATCCTTTATAACACGAATTTTAGCATAAAATGGACTCAAACTTCGCAGATATGCCAGCAAACAGAGTTGTGAGTAACATCCGTGAAATTTGTCAATGAAAACATCCGTGTCCTAACACCCTTGCAATATCTTTGCAACGTTACAACATTTATATGAATGTTTCGTTGCCTGCCAAGAATTAAAAATCACCATTTCAAAAGGGGTTTGCATACTTTATGTGACCTGACCTTTTTAAGAACAAAGATGTAACCTTACAAATCAACGCAACCAAATTTACTTCATAACTGACTGGTATTTTTCATTGTTTATAAGCATGTATTACACCTACATTGGTTAGTTCTGCTTAACTTTCTGTTTAGTATTGTATTGCACGATAGGTGATCAAAGCATCCTAGCTATGTTCTTGTCTCATAACTGAAGCAATGTTCAATGAACTTTCATGAAACACTTGTCCGCCTTCTTATTGTTGCCTTCTTATTGTTGCACCATTGGAGCCATGCTTACCCTCACATGCAGTCGTAATTTCCTATTTTCCTCCATTTGCTTGTATTTCAGAAGAAAGACGCAAAAGGGCTAAGCCTCAATATCGGATTTTGCCTTTTGCCGTGATCCACCCGCTCCACCCCCCCTGGATTTTGTCTTCCGACCCCTCACTGTTAGTTGTCGCACCCATCGGATTTACGTACTGACTGGAAAACATTACCCCCCTGGAATTACATCTTCCGTCCCGGGTGTACGGATATTAAATGGAACGTCCCATTCATAGCAAAGCTGGCCTAGCATAGCAGCACAGCAAAACAAAGCCAGACAAAACATGGCACACTTGTTGGTTAGCAGAGAGACTAATGTAGCTTTCAATATTATTTCAACTGAAATCAGTGTATTTTGATAGATATCACTGCCATTTTCAAAGTGTGAATTCGCTAATTTTTTTTTACAAAAAATTCAAAAATAGGAAACATATCTAGAGTGTCACCCACTTGAGATTTGTTTTCCGCCTAAGACCATAATTTGGGTTCTAAATGAAGAAAATACCAATTCCTGGATGTCTCATTGTAGCTCAAATCTTTCCAGATACCTTGTTTTGGACCCAAGGTGAGATATCTCATATTCAGTGTCCCCAGATGCAGGCCCAAGGAGTAGTTCATGGAAATCAGTGAAACATAGCAAATTTAGCTTTAATTTATTATTATATTAGCTTAACGAATTTGAAGATACTTATACTTCCTGTTCCTGATTTTCTGTTATGAAAAATACTTTGAAAATTTTTAGAGATTTGTCTTTGAATTAACAAAACTTTAATTTCAAAAGATGTGGAAACAGCTCCTACTAAGGGAACTGTCATTTTAAATGCCGGGGTACAGGGGTGGAAGAAATTTTTATACAAGTTCAATGAAATTGAACACCCCATTTCAACAAAGCAAAAATTTTATACCTTGCACTATTGAGCTATTTAGCTTGGATATATTAAAACAACTTACACACTAAGAAACACAATCTGGACATAAAATGTATCAAATTGGAACAATTGGAAGAATCATCAAAACATATGTAGAATCATCATCACTATTTCAAATAACTTCTTTCTTGTGCAATGAACATAGCAGAAAAAGATGAAACTTTTGTTGTGAAAGAATGCATAATTTTTACTTCAGTCTAAAATATATTCCAAAACTTCACAGCCCATTAGATGTTGTACAATTTTTTCCAAAATATTTGATAACCCAATAAAAAAAGACCAAAAATTGTGGCACCCCTCCAAAAATTCTTCAACCCCTCCAAAAATTCTTCAACCCCTGTACCCAGCTTAATGACAGCTCCCTAAACAAAGAATTGGACTCTGACTCAATATTACTTACAATCCATTCATTGACTTTTGAATATAGGAACTTTATCAAGTGTACAAAAATTTTGTCATGAGGAACTAGTGAGAGGGTAAAATTTTGACCAATACATTATTTTGCCATGAGTCCTTGACAGCAGATATGATAACTTTTCATTTTCTGGTTCCACATCTTTGCTTTCATCCAAGCGTAAACAACTATTGTTTAACAAATAGTATTTTCCCAAGACAGCCACCCTGTTAATGATGAAATAAGCGTCTGTTGATGGGATTTGCTTGTTGGTACTTTTGTATAGTTGTCATTGTGGCTCATTATTTCTTTCAGAACAAGTGGATATGGCAATTGTTTGTTCAATGCCTGCTCTATTGCTTTAGTGGGTGAAAGTATTATGCATTACATCCCCTTTTAGAGTTACAACATAATAATGGAGCTTTCAATAATACCAACAACGCATTTGCCATGAGCATCTCAGATGCTGCCCTTGATGCTTCAAAGGGGAAAGATCGTGTACATGCTGTACGTTTCGAGGCATCGAGAATCGCCAAAGACTATCAGTCCGCAACATTTTTATGTCAATTGGCTCTTGCTTCTGTCATTGGAAGGCCTATTGAGGCATATTATCCTGTGAGAAAAGGTGATGGTGATTCGGAAAGAGAAATTACTCAGAGAAATGGTCTGGAAATTATGTTTAATTCCACAATTCTCCCTAGACAAGCATCCTTGGCAGACAAGCCCAAGGTTCACCTACTCAGATGTGCATCTGTTCCTCTAGATTTCTTAAAAACCGGCACAATACCAGACACCAAGGATCATTTTGTTCCTTTGGTGCCGCTGTTTCCAGCCAATGATGTGACAAGTGGAACAGTGTCTCATATTTTGAGTGTGCAAACAACATTGGTCACGGATTTCTCAAAATCAAGTCGGCAGTGTGCTTCTGTAAGCCCCCCACAACTTTCTTCCAGCCAGCCAGTAGATCTTGAATCAGTTCAAACAATTGCATTGAACCCTAGACCTTCTTCTTCCAAGCGCACACAGGCCAAAATAGACAGCTTCACACAGTTTAAGAAGCCCCGTCCCAGCAAAGATGATAGACCAGGGTGTTATGCAATTCCTTCACAGGACTCTTCTCCTTCACAAGGACCTTTACCATTGGCCCAAACCATGGAACACGTACATCTGGCTTTTACTCCTCCGCAACCTCTGACTGCTATCAACCAGCCAGATTCTGACGTTGAGGTCACAGGAACAAATGAGGTGATTAGCTCCACGGAATCTCCAGTTGCTATTCCATCATTGCCATTTCCTAATAATGACGTTGGGAGCCTTTATAAGATGGCATCCACCATCAGTGATTCACATAAGTATGATCTTCTATGCCATTTCTGGAAACCAAAATTCGGCCATAATTTTCCGGCAAATTCTAGAGGTAGGAGATTTCAGTATAAGTGGTTAACGGTGTTCTCCTGGTAGGCATATTCTCAGTTGCTTGATGGTGCATTTTGCATAAATTGCGTTTTGTTTGGCGGAGAGAGCAGCCATAATGCTTCTAAACTGAGTCATCTCTTTAGATCTCCCCTTGATTGTTGGTCAAAAGCACTTGACAAACTGAAGGATCACGCCACCAAATCTCCAATTCATGCCACTGCCACCATAAGGGCTACCCAGTTTCGTCGATGCATGGAAAACAAGACCGAATCGATTGATGTGCAATTGAATAACAAGGTGTCAGAGATGGTTCGCGAAAATAGAGAGAAATTGAAGCCTATCGTTGCTGCGATTGTTTTTTGCGGGCGTCAGAATGTAGCTCTTCGAGGCCACAGAGATGACTCTGCTTCCCTCCAGGATGCGGGAAATAATCCTGGAAATCTACAGGCACTACTCGGCTTTTTATCAGAGCAAGAAAATAACGTTGCATTCCGTGATTTTCTTGCCAATGCCCCAAAAAATGCAACGTATCGCTCAAAAACAACGCAGAACGAAATAGTAACCATATGTGGAGATTCAATTCGCGACGCTCTTGTTAAGGAAATTAAAGAAGCCAAATTCTTTGCAGTTTTGGCAGACGAGGCTGCTGATATCAGCAATGTCGAGCAGATGGCTTTTGCGATTTGTTGATCGAGATAGCAACATTCGTGAAGAGTTTCTTGGCTTTGTCCCTTGCAGCGAGGGTCTATCTGGGGAAGCCATTTCAAAAACAATCCTAGCTGCAGTTAAGGATCTGGGTTTAGACATTGAGCTATGTAGGGGACAGGGCTATGATGAAGCCGGAAACATGGCTGGAAAATGTTCCGGAGCTGGAGTACGGATACAAAGAGCTTATCCTAAAGCAATGTATGTTCACTGCGGCTCACACATCTTGAATCTTTGCGTGGCTTCTGCCTGTAGCGTCCCGTGGTACGTAATATGATGGGACACGTGCGCGTGGTATCCGCCTTTTTAATGTCCACCCAAAGCGAAGTGCGATGTTGAATGATCAAATCAAATCGTTGTTGCCAGAGGCTTCTCATTCCCGTTTGATTGATGTCTGCAGAGCCAGGTGGGTTGCTAGAATCGATGGAATGGACATCTTCATAGAATTGTTCCCAGCGATTGTCAGTTCTTTAGAAGCCGTGAAGGACAACGCTGATGGTTCATGGAATGGTGACTCAATCCGTGAAGCTTCTGCTCTTTATCATGCTACCATTTCATTTGGGTTCCTTGTATCGTTGGTTGTAGTATCTCGTTGTTTACAGATAACCAAGCCTCTCACGATACAACTCCAAGCTCCTCAAATGGACGTTGTAAAATGTGTTGAAAAGGTGACTCTTCTCTTTGCAATGTTGAAAAGGTATCGCCAAGAGATCGACCGTCGTCACAAGTCCTGGTATGAAGAAGCCGTATCTTTGGCCGAAACAGTCGGCACTGTTCCAAGCAAGCCTAGGACAGCTTCAGTCCAAAGAAATCGAAGCAACACTCCATCAGATACAGTGTCAGAATATTATCATCGAGTTCTCTCCATACCGTTCATGGATCACTTGATCTCTCAAATCTCTGCTCGTTTCTGTGATAGGAACGTTGCAGCACTTGATGGATTTTACGGTTTACCTTCCGAGGTTGTTTGTGGTAAAGATTGGAGACCAAAGTTTCCCAGGTATCTTTCTTTGTAAGAAAGTGACCTGCCAGAGCCACGTTATATCGAATGTGAGGTAGATATGTGGGAGGAAACTTGGGAGCGATCTAAGGCAGCACCTCCAGCTAATGTCAGTTCCCTTCTCCCAAAGATTGACAAGATCACGTTTCCCAATATCTTCGTTGCCTTTCAAATTCTTGGGACATTGCCTGTCACGTCATGCAGTTGCGAACGATCGATATCTGTGTTACGAAGGTTGAAAACTTACTTGCGAAATACTATGAAGGAAGAGAGGCTTAACTCGTTGGCCCTTCTTCATGTGCACCGTGACATTCCAATAAATATTGAACAAATAATCGACACTTTCGCCAGAAAGCACCCCCGTAGAATGCGGCTTGTTGATATTCTCGGTAGTGATCCATGTTAGTAAGTAGTCTGTCGGTGAGTTATTGGGCTCAAGTAGCGGTTATATTTGCAAAGTTCTGGGTGCTACGTGCTACCTTTCTGCACATACTACAAAATGCTGCACCAATACCCCCATTTCATCCCGGAAAAGATAGTCTTAAGAGATTTCTAAAAAATTGCCAGAATCAAGATGCTGCCATGATATTGAATAGAAAACGAAATCATTAGGTCATTCAAGATTAAACGCCTTTCGGTCTTTTGAATTTCGATATGAATCGTATTTTTTTGAAAGCAAAATGCAAAGCTTTGCCCGAAGAATGTATCTTGTTTTAACTGAAGTTTTCAGATGTTTCTAGTTTCTGGCCACAGTAAAAATGGTAGATTTTGTAACACATTCGCATCAGCTGCTTTGGTTCACACCTCAATTCAAAGCGATTAGCGAATGCAAACAAAACAAATTCTCGCAACATTCTGACTCCACCCGCAGAGAGCGAGAGTTCGCTTTACTGATTCAGGGACTTTGCGGCTATCTTTATTTTGAATTACTGGTTGAGAGAATTTCTTCCGTCTGCAATCACTAATCGCTTTGTATTGAGGTGTGAGCCAAAGCTACTGATTCTATTGTATTACAAAATCTGCCCTTGTTGGACACGTTTGTCTGTAAAAGTACGTGACCCAAACTCGCTAAATATGTACTGGCACGATTTTCAGTTAATTGGCGTTATGCTCACCGTATCATTTAGATTATTGGAAGGTTATCTAACAACAGAACATTGCTTTATATCGCCAATCCCGCATGTAGAGTTTCAGCATGAAACTTTGATGACTTAGTATAACGAAGCACAACTATCAACATGCATTGAGTTTCATTTACGTTAAAGCATTGTAGTTCAATTCCGATATACGTGAAAGAAGGGTGTGGCCAACGAAATGTGCTTGCTATGACCACGCCCTATGTCATACCCTTTATAGATTGACGGTCCCTGAGCCCAGGTCAGTTTTTGTCCTGGATCCGCCTCTGAATTCCCCTCAAAATAAATTAAAAAATGACGAAACGATAATTGAAACTTTGAAGTTTAGTCTTTTGCCATTTTAGAAGCTTATGCATAATTCATTTGACGATACTCTTTCAAAGACACCTAATAACAAACAATTGTTCAATTAAGGTGGGCAATGAAAATAGCAACAGAATAAAACGTCAGCGCAGTAAGATTTATCCTGCCATGTCAAAAGTGCACTGCTGTTTGGCGCAGGCGGTAGAATCGGGCGGCCATTAATCAAAGATAGGAACAGTGGAACCTAGACTAAAATTTACAAAGGACGAGGAATGGTGGATGACCCCTTTCGCAACGAAACCAAGAGAGAACCGCCCAAGAACGAAGAATGCAATTGCGACTAAAACTACTTAGAAACTGAGGAACGGCGGATGGCAAACATTATGATGGATATGAAACTGCAATCACTTGTAGCTATCTTATAAAAGTGCAGACATATCTGGCTGTCTTCTGCATTCATATAAAAGTCATAGTATGGCAATCTATTCCGAAGAAGCAATATCATGGTGATAAGGTCATAAACAACAGAAAAGATTAGCAATTCTACGCAGAACTCAGTGATTGCTGCAATTTGCAGGACAAGCTCAGAGAAGGACAGTAATTGCTGATGCTTATGCAAGATTTGGAGAAAACGTCATCAAATTGTAAACAAATCGATCAAATCCTTATTCCCAAGGCAAAATCATGTTGATCTATTCTGTTAGTACGTTTACTTGCCTTTCATTTTAGTAATGAAAATGCTTTAATGATGGTGCATCATTACATGAAAAAGCAAGCCACAATTTTGAGAATAAACTGCTGAAGAGGAATCAAGAAACAACCAAATACTAAATGTCAATCATGGGTTGTAACACAATTGAAATCACATATTTTCCAATATTTATTGCAGCAGCAGTTTTAAATGCTCTTGGAATAGGCCTTCTCTTCAAGGACACCAATTGCAAGACGAATCAAAATTTGATTCTGAAATATCTAAGTACAGTAGAATTGGGCCTGGCTTGTCTCCTTACAGTCTACCTATCGTTTATATGCCATGGCTCGAGGATTAGTAACATTGATATACAAGTGCTACTACCTATGATACGATCCTTCTTCTTGGCTATTACGTTTATCATGTGGACCATGACAGTTGATCGTATCATTGCAACAAAATATCCAATAAGATATGCAACCATGATGACAAGGAAGAAAGTCAAAGTGATTCTGTTCTCTACCACACTACTTTGTTCCATATTAGGAGTGTTGCTGTCAGTTCTAGAAGCAAGCAAGTTCAATGTTATTTATTACGCTAACATCCTTCGTATCATTCACGTAATTTCAGCATTGTTTATCATTATTTCATATATTTACATCTTCTTACTACTTTTACGAAGAACGGAATTCTCAAATTTATCACAAAATTCCAGAATAAGACGATCTGGGGAGAACAGGAGATTCCTCAAGATGGCAGCAGTTATAACCTTTACTTATTTTGTCTGTTATTCATTGCCATACATCATTATACTATCAAATGTTGATTTTTATAAAAAAAACTTGGATGCTTTAAGAATACCAATAAACCTTGGCCTTGTGGCTGATCCTTTTACGTATATTTTCATGCAAAAGAGATTAAGAGCAAGTCTCAAGAAACTGATACTATGTTGCTACAATAAGAATGAATTAGATAATGCAAGAAGACAAAATCGAATTGCAACCATAAATGAGGATCGCCAAACGAAAACTGTTTTGGAAACAACATTGTAGATTTGAACCGTAATATTGCATTCGCCATTTAATGAATATGTCATGAAGAGGCAGAGAATGGAAGGTTTTAGGAAAATATCTAACTTCGAGTACATTTAATTTGTTAATTTTCAAGTCCACCAGGTGAGTCGAAAAAAGCGTGGAGCATTTCGCGGACAGTGACATCACATTTAGCCACCTGATTGTCGTGAACTAAATTCTGTCATGCAGCCTAAAGTCTAACTTAGAATATAAATCTTTCCCCATCGAAATCGGTCATTTGGTGTATTTGTTAAAAAGACTTTCTTCGCAACACCTTGCATGGGAGTCTCACAAACTGGTGAAATCCTTTGCCAGGCCCCTTCCGAATATTATCTTGTAAAAGGAAAGGTATACGTGGTATTATCAAGAGAAAATGAAGAGAAAAAGAAATAATAGATATCATTTCTCTGCTGGGATGTCTCAGCATAACTTGCCCTGCGTGGAGAATATGTTTGAAAGACGTCGATGATGCGTGCTCTTTCTCTTGCGAAAGGTTTCGCTCAACAGATCAATGCTCTGTAAATCACAAAGGGACTTCTTACAAACAACACTGTTTCCTAAAGCCTGGAGGACACTAGGCGCTTTGAGTCGTTAGAGTAGTACAGAAAGACTAAAAAGACAAAGGATTTATCTCTGAGCCTTAAGTCTGGTTCATACTAGGTCTTTTGAGTTGTTAGGGTCGTACAGGAAGAACCAAAGACGAAGGAACCAAACTCAAATTCTGAGTCTCTGTCATTTGGGTCTTTCTGCACGACATAAACGGCCAAACGACCTATTGTGAACCAGGTCTTTGTCTCTTGGGTCTTTAAGCATGATCTTAAGAACCCAAACGACCTGTTGTGAAGCAGGTTTAAGTATTTCAGCATCCCCAGATAATGCCACAAGTACCTGCAACTCTGGCAAGGCTAAAATAGTGAAGTGGCTTGTTCAAAGATTTCATCAGTAAAATGATGATAACGATATACGAATATTTTATACAGGATAAAGCACTTCAGCGAATTATCACTTCTATCAACGAGAGTCCTGTTCAAAATTATAAATAAACTATGCAAGTCATAAAAAGAGAAAATCTTCTTTCACAGATGCAATGAGAGACTGACTTCAATGGGGACAGGTTTATGGTCTAAATTACCGTTATAGCTGCATAAAAAAATTTATTTCACGATGATCGAGTGGCTCAACGCAATGCCGCAGTCCGACAAACGCCCTACGATTTTCTGACTCACCAAGTGAATACATATTTTGTTAGACTAGATATTATCCTTGTATTGAATGACTGTAAGTGTCATGTCTAGTGGGAGCTCGATATCCTTGCGTCTTTTCTCTCTACAAACGACAATATAAATTCTGTATAACAGTTTAGTAGTTATTGTGTATTTTGATACTCTATTCTATGAGCAACGTTAATGATAAAAAGGCACCGAATAAAACGAACAGGGTAAATGTACACCCGAGGTGGCTTAAGATTCAAGGAATCAGCCACCGGCAAAGAAGAGCCGATACAGACTGGACAAGCGAAGCTCGAAGAACGATGAATGAAAGACAATCTGACGTCAAAGACAAAGCATAAAAATGCAATAGCAGGATACGACACCCAGCCTATAGAGCAACAACGACTCAACTGAAAGTAACGAAAACGAGGCAAACAACAACAGCAAGATACGACAAAAGCATTTTTACCTTATAAGAACGAAGTGACACTATTGACTTAATTATCCTTGTATGGACAAATAGTTTCCAATAAATAGAGGTTGATATTTCAAAGTAATCAGTTGCTCTGAAGATGCCCTGGTAGGGAAAAAACTAGTAAACACTGAGATATAAAATAAAAGCGCGAAAGACCAAATTGATGTCTGCTTTCTTACGTAGTCGACGCTCTTCATTCATCGTACACTTAACATTGTATGATGATACATAAAACAGGTTTGAGAATGATGTCCGTTGTAAAACTATAGATATGAACGGAAATATTGTGTAACATATGGCTCAGATCTTTAAAAGGGTGGGTGTATTATTCTGTTACATGAGTTATGATGCTTGGAAGAAACTTTGCGTTTTTTTGCTTTAAATCCAATGCGTCATTTTTTCTACATCTCAATTAGCTTCAAAATAGCGGCATTTATCAATTTTGAGGATGTGACGTCATCAAATTTCTATATCCTAAGCCATAAGAGCTATTGACTTCTGCTCGCTACTACAATTTAGACCCCTTCATAAACTATGGTTTTCTTGAAGATTGTTTCAATATTCGTCAAGTAACTTAAGATTTACAATGATTTCAATTTTTCAAAATTTTCGATGAATTTTGACAAAAATAATCAAAATCCTACCATTTTGAAAATAATCAAAGTATCAAAATTTCCACGGCAGATTTACAACAAACTACCCAAAGTTCCTTTCAAATTATTCAGTTCATAGCAAAATATGATGGAATTTTACATCCACCTTTGTAAAGATTTGATAGCATTGTGTTACATTTTATTTGAAATTTGGTATCATGGTAGATCTGAAGAAAGATATTTTTCTAAGCTTATTTTCGTTGCATATCAAACAAATGAATGTTGATACAAGCGAACGAGAGAGAGAGAGAGAGAGAGAGAGAGAGAGAGAGAGAGAGAGAGAGAGAGAGAGAGAGAGAGAGAGAGAGAATTGTAAAATGATACCAAGCAGAATCGAAATTTACTGCAAGCATGACGAATCTTTTTTGGGAAAAAGGGATTGTTATTCTGAGCTCTAATACGTCAACTATTAACAATGATACGTCAATTATTTTTAGGCAAAGCAGCGTTTGGCTATCTCACTGATGTGTGAGATTTCCAAGAAAGGGTTTGGAAATAGGATTAACAGGTTAAGTTATCAATGAAGATAAATCAAAATAAATCCAAATCCTGGCTGTTTGTCAGAACAATTAGAAAAACATTCTTGATTTTTGTCCTAAAGAAAACAAAGTACAAAGGCGTGTTTTCTGTTTATTGGATTTGAAAATATTGCTACTTCTCAACTTTCCAACTTGGATCCGAGCATGGCTGTAAAGTGGGGAGCAAAGTAATGTTTGGAAAGGCAATGGCTGGCTTGAATGCTTGTTGGAATATAATTTAATGTGATAATTTGGCTTCCTAGCTAACAAGCCATGCTTTTGGAAAGAGAGACTCTTCTCATTTTGTAGGTGAAAAAGGCTGTGAAAGCCAAGGTCGTGGGAATGAAGATTCGAACTCGTATAAAATTTGACGAAGCTACCAGAATCTACCAAGCATGCAATGTCTTTTGAGGTCATACAACTTAAAAGATTTTAGAAAACCTTGGAATAACTCCCATCAGTCGTGATCCTGTTCCTCTTTCAATGTCAGATATTCCGAAAATGGGGTGTTTTGCAACGATATAAAGGACGTGGTCAAGAAAAAATTTCCTGAGGCCAGCCCCTGGACCCTCATTTTTCTTGCTTCATTCGCACCTTGTTTCATCCTCCACAATACGAACTTCGTTCTGGCGGGCCTCTTATTAGAAGATTGTGGTCATGATTGGGCACATGAAAGAACTTCTCCAACGAAAACTTTGATGACCCAAATCGCTCAGCAGAGCAAAGAGAAGAGAATGAAGGCATGCTGCCGGAACCTGTGAATAGACAAAACATCAAAGAAGAAAGAGGTGATAGCCAGGTGCCAAGTGTCCTTGCAGCAAACAATACAAGAAAAGACCAGGCGACCAATTTGATAGAGAGGCGCGCCCATATACTACTTCTTCAAGTATGAGTATTGGCTGAGTCTGAAACAAAAAACTTGTTTCTAAGCAATGACGAGGGCCAATAACTCCATATTCTTCAACGGTTCGATTGTGGATTTCTTTCCTGTTTCACCCACATTTTATGTTCATATTTAGATAAAACATTCCAATATTTGCCACGTCCTACCATACTTTCAACGGGGACCACTTTAACACGGGGCAACTGTAATACTGGCTCTCACACCTTGCAGAATCGCCAAAATCCTATTTTTGCACAGAACATGTTTATTCTTACCTTCTACGCACGACTTAAGAAAAAAAGTGTTCGCCGTCCAAATTTGGAAAATTTTCGGGGAAAAATCTATTCTGCGCGAGAAAATAAAAACAGGCTTCCACTGCAAATTTGTATTTGAAAGACTTTGCTCTTGTGCGAACAAAATCATCTTCACATCACAGACAATATATATTCAAAAACAAAACTAAGTTCAACTAAGTTTTAAGCTCAACAGCTTATGATATTTGAAAATAATGGAATGATGGCAGCTGACCGGGTTTGTGAAGTGGTCATATGTGGTCAGTCTCTGATGTGGTCTTTGATGCGATAGCATGGTTTTGAGTCAGCCTTTGATGTGGTCAAACAATGTGCACCCATGCAGCATCAAAGTGCAAAGTGTTGAAATCTGATAACAAACAATTATTTTTTGCTCAATAAATTCAATTCCTTCAAGTAATACGAAGGGTAGTTAGAAACCGCAGTCAATTTCAGTATATATGCTGCTGTGGAGGAAAATTTACATGTATATGTTTCTGCCGAGGAGGCTTGAAGACTTTGAAACAAGAGCGCCATCGCCCTGAACCACTACCCTTGCACATTCTCTTAGTTTTAGGCCTGTTTCGAAACTTACCGTCAAGTTTTGGACATCTAAATAGAAATAAAGTGCAACAATGGATTGCTTGCTCATTATTCTTGCCTGCCATTCATATTTACGTGTTTCCTGTATTTGTTTTTATGCTGAGAAAAACTTGTCCGACGCACTTGCAAATTGAAATGGTACTTTAAGTATTCGTGCATTTCTCGATTTATTCATCAGCCAGTGTTTTGTTTTGATTCATTTAACCTTAAAATGCCGACAAAGTTCAAATAACTTGTCTTTAGTGTTTTTCAACCTCTTCGAATGAAACATTCGAAAATTCCTTCGAATTGTCGATTTCCTATGTTTTCTGCAGGGGCTTTTAATCAATCCCCTCCAATTTATTGAGCCAGTCAAATGGCTAAAAATCTCCTTGAGTCACCATAGTATGCGAAAACGGTCTGACTACCTCCCTTTTGCCACTGGACGACTTTATGAACAAATAGATAAGTTGTAAAAATATTTTGATTCCAGGAAAACAATTCTGACATTGGTTACCCTTCGCGGGGTTGGGAGGGAAGCATTTTTGGAATAACGTAATGCTGGTAAGTACGTATGAGAGGCTAAAGCGGAGGAGGAAAGAACAGCTTCAATTCTCCGTCTGATCAGAATGCAATGAATGTTAATTACACATGGGATGTAACCTAGGAAAATAGCTTTTTGACAGAATAGTACGACTTTCCTTCGGGATAGCTGATTGCGGTAAAATGAGGGGTGGCGGTTCAGGGCAATATAAGTCTACAATCCGATCTTATTAATGCTCCTTTGAGTTGTAGCTGTACTTTAAAAAAGTAGTAAGATTAAGTTGACGAAGTTGACGAAGTGACACAGTAAGCACTTCAAGAGCATGTGTCGTGAGCCTGATTGGCTAATGCAATACAATTATTTCTTTTGTTCAGTACAAAGCACAGGATCGAGGCTGAATTTTTACGGCAGCAAAACTTCACAAAAATGAATAAATTGTTACGAAACAATGGAATTCCACTCCAAACTTTCTTGTTGTATTTACCAACTGTTATCGCGACATATGCCCTTTAAGTCCATATCGTAGCGCTCATAATAGGTGTTTCATCGGAAAGATGACGGTTTAGGGCGGTGGTATTTTATCTCAGCCTCACAAATATTGGTGCAATATGATTGCAGCTAAGTTCTATTTCATTCAAAGAGATGCAACTGCAATACCATATACCTCCAGGAGCGCAATTAATCATTGCTTGGACGATACCACCGATTTTCCAAAAGATGCTACGACTGACCACAGTCAATAAACAAAAGGTAACTAAGGACGCTTCTCTTTGTATCAGCTGCAAACAAACAGTCACCCAAATGAGAGTTTGATCAGCTACTAACTTAGTGATCACTGGAAAATTATTGCTTCAAAAACAGCTGAAATTGCTAAAAGTTTGCAAAGCCTGAAGGAAGAAAAATCGACGAAAACTATCAACATTTTCGAACGCTCTCGGGATCTCGCCTAGTGACGTTTTTCATCGATTCAGGCTGCTTCCATGTTAAAATCTTTCAAAAAGCACTTACAATGCGAGAACAGTTGCCCGAAAAATCAGCAAATATTTTGTAGAATCGAGTAACTTCTACAAAGTATGAAATGATCTCAAAATAGATTATGAATCAACGGACAAAATCAATCAAACGATGATCAATTGGGAAGGGATATCAAAAGTGAATACTTTTCGCCACCTGGCATTTTGAAATCTATGTTTGTGCCACTGAATTTTGATTCAAATGGAAGCAAACAAGTTTGACTCTTCTAAACTACCGCTGAAGGTCAAGCAATAAACACAGCAGACACACACATGAATAGACAAAATTAAAATTATCAAGCACCTGCAAAACAGACTTTTCTGCGTATGTTGACAAATACTGAAGAAGGCAGGAAATATATTGCTGATCTGTGACCTGAAATTTAAGGAGATTAATAGGTAAACAAACTGTTCATCTTAAAATCAATTGTTGATTCTCTTCAAGAGAGAATACACTGTCTTTAAAACTGCTATTTTAGCAATCAGTTCGAGAATGAATTTAAGCTTTATGCATCAGTGAAGGTCATCTATGAACCACTTTTGCTTCAATTTGCACCAATTTCATCTATTAATTAGCTTCCCCCATAGCCTACCGGGTGAGTCAATAAAAACGCCCGGCGTTTGAAAAAATCCTGCTACCTAAACACCACAGCAATGATGTTGAAAACTGTCTTGTTTTATCCCAGATATGTCAAATTAGGTTCAGTAATTTACCCGGCTTTAATCGGTCATTCCTACCCGTCGAAATAGCAGATTTTCTGCAGAAAGCCCCTTTCGAAAACCTGCAAAAACGAGCGAAAACAGCAAGCAAAATTTCCCTTTGTTCTACTTCCTAGCAATAATGACTCCTGGATGTGCTCATGTATTTTGTCCTCATGGGAAAATGGATTTCCCCTGAATAAGCTATTCACACTAGGGGAAGACCCGCCAAAACGATAGCGCGTGCTAAAGCGTGCTGAAAGTCATCGCTGTGAGGTAAACACATTAGGGACTTTTGCTTGTAATTTTAGCACGTTTTTTAAGGTTTTTCAAAAGGAATCATTTTGGAAAATCGCTTACAGAATCTGAAAGGAGTGACCGATTTTAGCCAGGAAAATTTCTAAAAATAATTGAACATGTTAGTTATTTAATCAAATATTGCAAAATATCATTGATTATATATTCAGGGAGCAGTAACCTTTCAAACGCCGGGCGTTTTTTCTGACTCACCCGGTATAATTCCTTTTGGGTAACATCTTATCAGTCTAAAAACGTTGTATGCTTGCAAACTAATCTGTCTGCGAGAATCTTTGCAGGTCTCCCTCTTGTTAGAACTCACTTCACACCAGATGAGTCGATAAAAAGGCCTGACGTTTGAAAACTGCGGTTCCATGAATACGAAAGCAATAATATCGAACATTATCTTGTTTTATTCTCGATAAGTCCAAGTAGATCCAGCAGTTTACTGGACAATAATCAGCCATTCCTTCCATTGATTTGTAAGATTTTCTGCAGAACGCCCCTTTCGAAAGCCTGCAAAAACGGCTGGAAATAACGAGTGAGATGGTCCTTTGTTTTCCTTCTTAGCAGTAATGGCACTTACATGCATTCATGTTATTTAGTCCTTTTGGGAAAATTGAATTCCCCTGAATAAGTTTCACTTTCAAGGGGGGAGAATTCCTTATTCCCCATGAGGACAGCACGTGCTTGAAGCGTGCTCAAGTCACTGCTGTAAGGTAAACAGAGTAAGTGGACTTGTTCGTGATTTTAGACCGTTTTTATGATTTCTCGAAGGTACTTTTTGGAAACTCCCTTGCATAATCTGAATTGAGTGACCAGTTTCAGCTAGGAAAAATAATAAAAGTAATTGAGAATGTTGGCAATTCAATCAGATGTCGCAAAATATCATTGTTTATATAGTCTGGAAGCAGTAGCCTTTCAAACACTGGACCTTCTTCGACTCACCCGGTATAAGCAGGGTAAACTTGTGTATAGAGATTTACGTCGTTGAAATCGGTCATGCCATGCTTCAATCATGATAAATTTCACTAAACATAGTCTCATGAAAGATCTTGAAAAGGCTTGACATTTGCTACCAAAACCTTGTCATTTCATTTTTAACAAGGGCTCTTGAAATTAGCCAGTAGCTGGAGAGCATTCTTTATCCCTTCCTTTTGGCAACAATTCTGACAAGCTGAAAGCAAACTTACCAATAATAGAAAATTATGATCTCATAAGTTCATTCTATCTTTGTTGCTTTCGCCGCAACCCTCCTGTAGATGTACGTTCAGTTATCTAGATATCTCAAAGGCTTTTGATAGGGTGTGGCAAGATGGCTTAATCTACAAACTACGGCGAAATGGCGTTTCCGGCAGTTATTGAAACTGATTTAGAGTTTGTTTGTTTGTTTTTTTGGTTTTCAATTTATTTTGAGTGGGCTTGTCAGGATTTCTAGCTACTGAAAGCTAATTTAGGCCCACTGTGCATGCCGCATCCAGGCATGGGACCCCTAGTTTAACGTCCCTTCCGAAGGACGACGAGGTGAGTTGCGAGGTCAGGCCTCAGAGGTCACCAATCCGAAATCTGACCTCACTCGACCAAGCTTAACTACAGTCACCTGACGAAGACTGTATAAGCCACTCGGCCACTCACCCCGCAGTGGAGCGTATGCAACGTACAGTATTAAATGGCAAAACATCACAATGGGGCAAAGTTTCGGCCGGAGTTCTACAGGGATCGATTCTAGGTCCCCTCTACTTCCTTGTTTACATTAATGATCTGACAGCAGATCTCAAATGCAATGTAAAATTGTTTGCCGATGATGCCTCAATTTTTTCCGTTGTTCACGACCCAAACGAATGCGCCGCGGATCTGAATCATGACTTAGATCTTATCAAACATTGGGCACGTGACTGGAGGATGTCTTTCAATCCTGACCCTACAAAGCAAGCAATCGAAGTGACATTTTCTAAGAAAAAGATCTCTGTTGACCATCCACCCATCTTCTCCAATGATGTAACAGTTATGAAGGTTGACGAACATAAACATCTAGGTGTTGTGCTTGATAGTCAACTGACGTTTTCTAGTCATATTCATTGTGATATCAATAAAGTGAGACGTGGGATTGGTATGCTTCGGTTTTCATCTAACTACTTGCCAAGGCAAACTCTAAACGAACTTTACAAACTCTATGTGTGTCCACATCTCAACTACGGTGACGTCATTTATCATATCCCACAGAAAGTGTGTGACTTTGGCCATGAAGTCAGCTTACATTGCCTGATGGAACGACATGAATCTGTTCAGTATTCTGCTGGTTTTAGCTATAACTGGCGCATGGAAAGGAAGAGACAAAATATCCGAAGAACTTGGCTGGGAATCATTGAATGACAGAAGGTGGAGCAGGCGTCTAATTCTTTTCTATAAGTTCATCAACGAACTTACACCTGAATATACAAGATATCCTATTCCACAAATTCGTTGGTCAAATTATGCCCTTAGAAATCAGGCTGTAGTTGGGCGAACAAATGCAAGGACGAAGCGCTTTGAGTCACGTTTCTATCCAAACTGCTTAAAAGAGTGAAACAGTCTTGCTTCTGAGATCAGGGAATTACCCACAGCAAGCTCATTCAGAAACAGACTTTCCTGTCTCATTCGCCCCACCGAAAAACCTATTTACGAAATTTATGATCCAAAAGGCGTTGCCATCCTCACTCAGCTACGCGTTGGCCTCAGTAAGCTAAATTTTCACAAATTCAACCATAACTTTACAGACACAGTTGAACCAATGTGTCTAATCAATGATGGTATTGAAGATACTGAACACCTCTTGCTGCAATGCCATGCATACGAGAGTCAGATGCGTGATCTCCTTGGCACTGTTAATGAAGTATTCCAACTACACAACATCTTAAACCTGCCAAATCAAACCATTGTACAAATATTGTTGCATGGTGATAAAAGTTTTACTCATGATCATAATAGACAAATTTTTGAATCAACGCTAAAATTCATTCACTCATCAGAGCGCTTTTTGTAGCACCACCAATGAAAACCTAGGGACATTAATCTTTAATCTTTTATCTCATCCTTCTCTATTAATCTTTAATCTTATTGTTATAACATTACAAATGTATTGTAAATATATTTATGTTACTAAAGACTATACCAAAACCTTTTCGATCCGGCAAAAGTGTCACATAATCTCTGTGATCCGTTTCTTCCTATGAAGGGACAAGAACTTTGGTATAGCCTTTAATATCCGTATTGTTTTCTTTGTTAAAAATCATTTAGGGTAGCCATGCCTATCATGCTCCCAATGATATCGTTGATGTAAATATGTTTTGTTGAATTATAAAATTTTAGATTGTGTATATATAAAAAAATATGAGCGATTCTAAAAATTCATCCTCATATCCAATATAGCCTTTAGCGGTGGTCAAGGGCAAATCAATAAATTGCATATCAACATAAGAGTGGTATTAAAACGAATCTCAAAGAATGTCTTCGTGACATACCATCTACTTCGGCTACGGTTTCCGTTTCAATGTTTACTGGTACAAAACCAACATTTCTGAACATCTGTAACGGCATATTAATAAATTAGCATGCACAAGGAATTTCGATTAAACATTTTTCCTGTTGGCTTACAATGCAGACCTCCATCCCACCCTTACTAGAGCCAAATTGGAAACCTCGAAATATTTGTCAAACTTTTCTATCATTCACCACTATCAGGAAAATTTTTGCGACAAAGTCTTTTTTGTCTTAGATCGCTCCTCCCTCCCATGGTTGCCTGTCTCGAAATAAAAGTCTTGAAGAAAATTATTCAAGCAAATTTTAAAACACAAACCTATACATTTGGTGAGACCGACTCTCCTAGTTACTTTCTAGCATTTCTAAGAAAGATTCTCACCCAACCGTACTTATAATCAGCTAGTTTCTAACCGTTTTTGACAGAATCTTGAGAACTACCGCGTGAGTCAAAAAAACATGCCCAGCATTTGAAAGGCTACTGTTCCTTGGCTATATGAGCAATCATATTTGGCAATACTGATTGAGTAGCTTATTTGTTCAATGATTTTTGGAAATTTTCCTCGGATTCTGTAAGCGATCGTCTAAAATGAATCTTTCTGAGAAACTTTTAAGGGAGTACAAAAACCAGCAGCCATTGCAATCGTTTGTTTTTGTCTTTGTGAATATCGTACAGTCAGATATTCTGGAAGCTGTGGAGAGCAAGTCTTTGACTTCGCGCAAAGCATGCCGGTCTTTGTACTCCCTTTAAAAAGCGTGATAAGATTAGAAGCAAGAACCCCTAATGTGTTTACCTCGCAGGGATGATTTTCAACACAGTTTAGCATGTACTTTCCTTTTGGTAGGTTCAAAAGTCTTCCCCCCTAGAGTGAAAAACTTGTTCCGGGTGATTCCAGTCTCCTATGAGGACACAATTCATGAACACACCAAAACGTCATTATTGCTAGAAAGGATAACAAACGGAAATCTTGCTTGATGTTTTTACTCGTTTTTGCAGGCTTTTTAAAGGGACATTCAGTAGAAAATCTCACATTTCGAGAGGAAGGAATGACCGATTAAAGCCGGGTAAATTACTGAACCGAATAGTACATATCGGGGAGAAGACAAGATAGTTTTCAATATCACTGTTTTGATATTCAGGGAGCAGGATTTTTCAAATGCCAGGCGATTTTATAGACTCACTCAGTATCCTTTGGCAAAAGATAGGGACGCGTTTCCCATATCTCCACTCGTGACCACACAAATGGTGGCCTTTTTTCTGAGCGTCAATGAACTTAAACACTGCCGGGTGAGTCAATAAAACACCCTGCGTTCAAAAAAATCCTGCTCCCTGAATTTGAAAGCAATGATATTGAAAACTGTCTTATTTCATTCCCGATATGTCAAATTAGGTTCATTAAATTACCCGTTTTTAATCGGTCATTCCTTCCCGTTATTCAAGTCTTTTTTCAAAAATGAATGTACCTACAGGGTGTGCCAAAACATTGTGCCCCGTTCATGTGGCTGCTGTGGAGGAGCTGTAGACACAATTATCTCATTTTTACACTGCAGCATATGTCAGATTTCAATTTAGAATTTTAAACCTTGTATGAGTCAATCTGACGAGTGGTTGATGATTTATGGCAGAGAAAAGGCAAAATAATTGATCTCTTCAAAAATAGCACTTCTATTGTTTTACAGCAATACCAAAATAAAGTAAGTTTTCAAGCAAGGGGTTCTAGCATCGTATTACAATTTTCACTACATGTTCTGAAAGGTAGAAAGTGCTCTCTTATGAATAGACAACACTGTTAACCCTTCAAAACATTCAGCAAAAATTTTAATACGATGCTTGAACCCTTTCTTTCAAAATTTACTTATCTTGACATTGCTGTAGAGCAACAGAATTGCTGTTTTGAAGCAACAACTAATTGTGCCTTTTCTCTGCAATAAATCTGCAACCACTGGTCAGATTGACTCAAACAAGGTTTCAAACTCTATGTTGAAGCTAGACCTATACAACAACTGTGTCAAACCAAGATAAATGAATTTACAGCTCCGGCACAGTAGCCTCACAAACGGGCATGATTTTTTGGCACACCCTGGATTTTCAAGTCAACCATCCAGGAACATTTGAAATTGATTAGCTATTGATTTAAGCCACATCTTTATAGCTTCAGCCAATCAAATCTTCATACTTCCCCTTTACCTTTTAGACACCAAATAAAATCGAGCGATTAGAATATGAATTTACGAATGAGGGCATGAATTAGAATATGAATTTAAAACGCAATGAAAGTAGTGCTATAATTGGTTAAATGAAAATAGGACGGGCCATGGCATCTAAATTGGTTTTTAACAATGACGATTCAAATTTTGCCAGATTGCAGCATTCTAGCTTGCGTTATGGGATATTAGTTGCTTAGGAATCTTAACCCTAATACGCATGGGGGGGGGGTGTTTTCCACCCCCCTCAAGGTTTTTCTTGCAGCGTTTTTAAAAGACATCAACTATGTCCCCCAAACCCCTCTGACTTTTGCTAATTTTCTATTCGCCACATTTTGAACAAAAAATTTTCAAACAATAGAGCTTACAGGTCACGTGACATGCCCATATTAGGAGGCAGGTAGCAAACAAATCATTGTTTTTGATGATTTCAATGGAAAGATTTGATCAAATTATAAAGTATCATACAGCAAATGAATCAGTAAAGGAAGAGCTTTAAGTTGATACCGGAATTTCTGGAATTTGATGACGTCAGCATTTTTTGATAATGACGTCATATTGGCCGCCATTTTGGGCTAATTAGCAATTTTTTTGATTATTTTCAGAATTGTTCAAATGAAAACACTCCAATGATACGTTTGTAATAGAGTATTACCACTTTGCAGCTTCTTTTTCCCTATTTTTACAGAGAAAGAATTAATTACATGAATGACGTCATTCAAATTGGTTAATTTCTGCCAAAATATCACTCCAAAGGCATTAATTTCAATGAAATTACATTTTTATATCAAATTTGTGGTGAAATTGAACCAAAAAACTGCTAAATGTTTATGCACAACCTTCCTTAAATTCAAATTTAACGTGGAAACCTGATTTTCACAGATTTTCAACTTCATGACGTCACTGTGACGTCATAAGGTGTGGCAGCCACACCCAAATTACGCTACATGCTAGAAACTACCTGATCTATAACGGTGCCAAGTTGTATTGAATTCTGAAGAGGCTAAGGCTGTTTTCAGAGGGGGGTGGAAAGAACCCCCCCCCATAAATGGTAGCTCGAAAAAAGCCCATATGGATTAGGGTTAAAGAAGAATCGATACATAAAGCAATATGAAATAATATTCGAAACCTATTTTTCAAGTCATTCCATAGCAAAATTCAATACCTTTCATTGACAGATGTTAACTGTTTAGTAATCTAAAGAAAAATTAATATCTGAAGCAGCCTGAAATTGAATTTTCTCGATTCATTAAGGGATTTTGGTTTCAAGGGAGATTCTATGAGAAATGAAACCCTACCTAAAACAGGAAAGCAACATTCAAAGCCTTGATACAAATATTGATTTGTTAACTACCAAATCAATCGTTATTTTTCAAGTCATTTTATCCAACTTAATACATATTTTCTGCGATGTAATTATTGATTCTAATGAATACAATGTATTCGTTATGATCAGTGAAATAGAATCTCGGCAAATCATTGTAGGCTTATCCCGTTCGATCCACATTCCCCAAGTACCGGTTGAGCCAGAAAAGAGTTCCCACTTTTGAAAATTCATAGCACCAAGACTACTTCACGGATTTGAATGATTCAAATTCTGGTTAAAAGCCAAAAGATCAAAGTATTTTGTGATTTTTCTCGCTGTCCTACCAGCACTACAATTATAGACAAATTCAACTTTACAAAAATGTATATCAAATCTATCATGTTTCTAGGGACATCCAGCAGAAAAAGCAAGCTACCGGATGACCCAAAAAAACTTCACGAGCGAGATCGCACATAATTTCTTGAAAGCAAACTTTATGAAGACAAACAAGGTATCAGCATGTAGCTGAAAGGCTCTGCTATCTTTTGATATCTTGCTTGGTGAGCGAAAGGTATGCGTTGTCTGAAAAACAGTTTAAAAAATATGGAAATTGATTCGTTTCTCAAACCTTTCCCTCGCTTTCTAGTCAATTTTTTTGGAGAGTGTGAAAATCTGAATTCTAAATTTGCTTTGGAGCGTGAAATTTGAATAAGGAACAGGGGTCTTCTAATCCATCGCTATGTCGAGTTTTCACAACATTTTGACTGGAAAATGATGGTGATTACTTCACTCAATATGAGGAATCTGGGATTCGAAATTTTCTTTTCATCTAGTTTTTCATATGGTAATAATTGCTTAAAATGATCATGCAGCATCTCAAAAGATATCAAAGCCTTTTAACTAAACTGTGATTGGAAGCAATTGACAATAGCTTTTGATTTCAGGGAGGCAGCTTTGATCTAGCTCGTTAAGTTTTTATTGGGTCAACCGGTAGACTTTAAGCTTCATCGACCGTTCTTTCATCCGATATTGGTATTGGTTACCAATGCTATCAAACTAATACCCTATTGACAGTTGCAAGTAAAACCAGCCAAAGTTAAACTAGGTTGTCAACTATTGAGCTCTAACTTTGTCCATGAAACCAATCGAGTGGATCTGATTGGTTGAAATCTAATCTGGATTAGATAAAGCTGGTCTTACAGTGTAAGTGCGAAGAGGATATAAATTGCTGGTATACTGCGAAGGTTCCGTAAAAGAGAAATTCTTATGACTTTTTGAAAATAACGTTTAATATCTTAACCATAACCGTTCACACTCACCTCATTTGCCAAGTGTTCTTTACTAGCATTTTTCTTTAGGGATTGTACCAAAATGGCATGAATTCCTGATGTCATACTCCAGTCTAAGGATGAAATATCTTCATTGATTTCTTGACTAAAATGAACTTTCTTTTCAAATTCTTTTGTCTTCAGCTGGTCCCCCATGTTTGGACTTGTCATTTGAATGACTGCCTCTGCCAGCAATACTAATGATGACTTTATATCAAGGAATTCTTCTTTATCATCATTCGCATATCGTTGAAGTAGTGATATGAGCAATGGATACACATCTCTGTACACGAATTTTAGAGAATCATAAATTATTAGAAGTATCACAAGGATAGATGAAGAAAATCTGCGCAATGCCAAATTTATAGTCTGTTGCAAAGTATTACATTGCACAGGAAACAAGATTTTAAATCTACAATCAAAGGAAATGTGTGAAAACGCATCAGATAAAGTAATTTGACTCCAAACTGAAAATGATGTCAGAGTTCCCTTTCTGCTCGATCCAGCAATTTAACGATTTTCACGAATTCCTGTGCCACTTGTTCCAGCATTCAAGCCAGCACACGCGGAATCCAATCGTACAACTGGTAGCGTCAACCGGAACAAAAGTAGGTAAACTACGGGGTGCAAAGGGGTACAAAGGGTTGGGTAAAAGGTTTGACTAGATACTGTAGAATTTTTTTGATTTACTTACTTTGATCAAACTATTCTTTAGGACCTAACGTAAGATCTTTTAATGCACTGTATGTGCATTAAAATTGAAAATTAACAAACTTAGCAGAGCACTGGGAAATTCCCGAGATCTTATCGTTTCCTCCCTGTTTCGACTCAAATGAGGTATTCTCCAACTTTCCAGTCCGGAGGTTAAAAGTGCTTACTTTCTAGACACTCAGCACACGAAATACTTTTCAAAAAGAAGTAAAAAGGCTGTATACCAGAATTCTGGCATTTTCCAGAACATTCTTGAGATATATTTGAACTAAAACTAAAGATGGTAAAACAGCCAGTTATGAAAACAACGACTGTCGAAATTCCAACGCCCTAAAGTTATTTGATCCATGTTTGATCCTTATGTTTAGCATTAGTCTAAGTAGTACGGCTAATGAAGCTGGTGTTAAGGAACGGCAAGGCAAACTGAAAAAAGAATAAAATGACACCTTCGGGAAACTTACCAATGTCTTTCATCCCAGTTCTAGGCACATCCTTAGGCTAAAACTCTTAAACAGTATTTTTCATTGCAGCTAAACGTATGTTCAAAATTATAAGAAAAAATATCAAAACGTGTCTAAAGGTGAAAAGAAACAAGAGCAAGGAACAATCGTTTGGTTAAACTTTTCCATTTCTTTCGTCAATGTCCAAGATCATTTAAGGATGGTAACATTTCTAGTTTCATTGCTTGAACGGTATGAAATAGCGAAGTGAAAGCAATCATTCTATGCTTTACTCCTTACTCGCTATCCTTAAAGTGAATAACCTGAGTTAAAAGATGAGATCGCATTGGTTTATAAATAGCCTACTGTATTTGGTAATCCAGCTCGGGGCAGAAGAAAGCAAGGCCAAAGAAAACAATGGGAGATTAGGCACTTCTTTGTCCTATTTATAGATAAGCGCTATATATCTCAGGTCCTTCACTTTACTCTTGCCGGAGAACCATTACAATGAGATTTTTCATCTTTCTTCAAGTCAAAAATAATATTATGCGCTTCTCTCTGCCATTTATGACCAAGCTAAAAGTTTAACATGAAAAAAGAAAAAAATCTGGTAACTCGGGTCTTCATCATAGCATTTTGCAAAATGCTTCAAATTCAGGCAGTCTCAAAAAAAGATCTAAGTTTCCTGACCCTTAAACCAGTGGCGGCGGCAGCTCTGAAAGATCAGGAAGAAGCGAGGGAAATGATTTTAACGTCATTTTTCAATCTAAAGGTATACCAAACTAATTTTATGCCATTTTCATTGACAGTTTCTGCAAACTTTTGGAATTTGGGGGGTTAACTGCCCCCAAGTCCCCCCGGACCCCCGCGACCATTGCTTGAAACCAATCATAGGATCAGTTTGACTTATAAGGATCAATTGGTCATTGATGCACTTGCCACAATACAAGAAAGCTGAAGACTGTCCATGTTTTAACAGTTCGGTGATTTTTCATACAGGACTACTTTTTGGGAAACCTTGAAGGTTGTTTCATCGCGATAAAACAAATTTATGGCATCGCTATAGGATGAAAAACTTACATTATCGCTGCGCAGGCGAGACCATATAGAAGACAAATCCTCCAAATATGCAAAGCTTCAGTTGCTATCGAAGCCAATTGTAAATTGCTCTCATTTAAACATGAGACATAGCGAACCACTCTTGACTGTAAATCAAAATCTTTCCACTGTAACAGAGAAAAAAGAATCATGAGTTGTCACATCAATAATGGAGAAAAGTGGCAAATCTTTGGTTAGTGTCTATCAGAATGATGTTGAGTGGTAAATCTCAAACAAGTAAAAAAGCTGTTTCGAAAGCCCTTGAAGGGACATAATTCCGGGCTACATAGAGTGGAAGAACTCTCAATGCGCGATTTAGCAAACAGAACGGATTTCTAAATCATAATTCAGTTGTTTTATGGGTCACATAGACCAACGTGATCCTAAATAAAGTTTCAATGCAACGATAACCTAGTTTGGCACCATGAGGGACAATTTTTAAAACAACAGAGTCAGGGTTTCGATACCAATGGAGACAAAAACATATCCACTTCTCGAGAGATCATACTTGGATAACAAAAACGGGTTCAGAAAGTTATCAATTGAATAGCATAAAATCTCTTTCCTCGAATGGCTTAAAACCAGATTTTGACAAAAATGTTCAGCTTCTGTTCAAGCTGTGATTGGAGAGGCTAGATTTCATTAGTAACTTTGCCATTGTAAAACAACACCTTATGACAGAATCCTGCATTTACGACTGTCATGGCCTATTTATATGACGAAAAACACCTGCCAGACAAGGGGCTGACATGAAAGGCGAGGTTGTATCTTCATATAGAATCCTTCGTGTTTCATTTCACGTTTTTTATCTACCGGGTGTCCCAAAAAAAGTTCCCACGTTTGATGGAACACAGAGAAAAAATAAACCTAACGATTTCTTTCCACTCTAGTTACATGCTAGTCATTTCAACTTGAAGTTTGGCATAACGTGGGAAGAAATTAGTCATGTGAAAATGGAATTATGAGCTCTAACATTTCATGTTCATGCTGAAGACAAAACCAGAGAGATTTGTACGGCGTCCTGCCTCATGGTGGTAAAAGGGGACTCCCTCAAAGACCAACACATCCACTGAGTTGACGATGCTTTCATTACCTTGACAGGCAAGGTTTCTAATCACTGAGCACATTCAAAGTAAAGGCTATTCTCCAGTCAAAGGAATTCGCCGAGCGTGCAGACATTCTGCTGTTAGCTTTTAATGCTATTCTATTGTGTGAAGTGACATCTGCTTGAAATCAATTTGTGGACTGTCTTGGCACAAACAGTTTGCTGCTTTTATTGTTGCATTTCGTCAACTGGGAATTTCAAACGGGAGTTTTGCTATTCCACAGTTTCACAGTTCTTTTCTTTGATTAAGATAGTTCTCAGTTCCTTGTGCAACGTGCCATACAATGCAACATTTCATTCTCAGGCTTCGTGCAGCTCGAATTAAGTGGTAAAAAGTACAAACTTAGTATGTTCGCTCGAGACCTATTCCCTATTGGATTTGATTTTCAGAAATTGATTTGAATGTGCTCAATGAGCAGAACTCTTGTTCGTCGTCTGTTGCTCATCAAGAGATTCCCCCTCCATTACGACGATGAAGAAAGGGCGTACAATCTCCCTGGTTTTGCTTTAAACATAAATATGGAATGTCAGAGCTCATAATTCCATTTTCAGGTTTCTAATTTCTTCTTACGATAAGTCAAACTTTAAGTTGAAGTGTCTAGCATTTAACTAGATTGATTAGAAATTGCCAGATTCAATTTTTTTTGCGTTTAATCAAACGCCGGAACTTTTTTGGGACACCCGGTATATAAAATTCTTACAATACATGTTTACCTACTATTCATATTAATACTATACAGCTGCACCCTGCACCATAGTTCATTTCCATTAAGTAAAATAATGGTGTAGCTGCCCTAAATGAAAGAAACAGAGGACGAAAAAAAAGTAAGTAAAGGGACTTGATGGTTACTTGGCGTATATCAAAGATTAGAATGACCTCAATCAAACGGACCGGTGCTGTGGATAAACGTTAGTGACTAACGCAGCACCACCGGTATAGCAAGACCTCACCTCACGGGAGGTGGAATCTTACCTGGGCGTGGTGAAATTTTCCATACTAGGTGGGCCAAAATAAACTATGCACTTTCGACAGGTCACGATAAATGGTATACTACACTGTTGCGTACAAATAAGAATCATCAAGGGACTTTCAAAGCACACTATTATATTCTTTACGGAAGACTTTGTACCTTGCTACCACTTGAACTTTAAGCGTAAACAGATCACCCATTTTACCTTCTTTGGGTTGTTTTTGTCGTAGTTGACACGATTTTCTAAATAAGCGAGTAGCCTAATTCCCTGGAATACAGCTATAAAAGCTTCGTGCATGCGGTTTTGGGGGATTCAAGAACAGAGGAAGAAGCGGTGAACCGCTGTGCTACACGTATTGTTTCTCGCTGTGACAAGCAGCATGCCTTACAGCTTTCTTTTGCCTGGGTTTTGCTGTGTTAGGCTCTTTGCATGAAGCTTTTTATGGCGACGAGGACCAGTAGTTTTCAAGTGTAATCTATTTCTTGTTGTTGTTTTGCTTTGCACTTTATAAATGGCTTTCTTGTCTTCTTTTATTCATCGATTTATATTGACTTTGATCGAATGTATTTTGGCGTCCATAGTTGATACTTTGTTTAATTTGTTTTTAGCAACCGCATATTTATGGATGTATTTTCGAGCAAACAGTCTTCCTTTCTTGTTGTGTTCTCTGGGTTGCCTCGAAATACAACTTAAAATTGGAGTGTCTGTTTACTATACCCTGTAGCTAGCTGTGAATGCAAAACTAAAGCTACACTACACCGAATTTTGAAGATTTATGAGTTAACTTGAATAAGATCGTCAAAAAGATGGTACTGTTTTTCATAAATTTCTTATTGTTCTATGCATAGAACTATAAATGAGTTTCTTAAAATTTTCCAAACCGAAAGCACTAAAAATAGTCAAGAAACGATGAACAAATTGTCCAAAGTCTCAACATGAATGGACAAAGAAAAAACGCCTCTTTGGTGACTTGGCAAGTTAGAGATTGATCAGTTATGATCTAATTTACGAGTGGTAGTTCTATATAGGAAGGAATGTCAAAATACTTTTAATGATACAAAGAAATGTATTTCCTTTTGAAATTTCATCAAATTAATACCTTCATGCAAGTACTGCGTTCCTGTGTCAAAGGGGTTAAAAGACAAACAGAAGTGAAGGAACATGATGAGGTCAACTGAGAACTGAGCTTTGATCAATTTCTAAACCCCCGAATCATTACGAAGACGCTTCACCTTTAGAAAATTTGATCAAGGTCTTTTGACTGTTCTTCAGTGTTTCCTACATTGAAACTTTCAAGAAACTCGCTCACTGCTCCATAAAAGAGAAGAATAAAAACATATTAACGTCTAATTGACGATCTTATACTGCATTCACACTGACACAGTTAAACCAGCTTTATCTAAACCAGTTCAGATTTCAACCATTCAAATGACTGGATTTTTTGGATTGACCAATCAGAATGCCTTATTCGAAAACCTGGTTTTGTTTAAATTGGTTTAACTTGCAGTGTGAATGGAGCATCAGCTAGGGATTAACCCATAAATCTTCATAATTGATCTAGTATACGATTTAGCATAGCCTGTCAAAAAAATGCATTGTTCATTTTGCGTACCCCGTATAAACGAAACACTACCGATATGGCGAGGTAAAAAGAACTGTTCGTCGAGTCTTACAGGTTAATTCGTTCTGATTTCACGGAAGGGAGTCGTTCCTCCACCTCGGGGCTGACGGGCAAAGTAAAATCTCACATAAACAATTGCTCATAATTACCTCGCCTGTTAGCCCCACGTCTGGCTGGGAATAAGGTATTTTTTCTCATATAAGCAGGTCTTAATGGTTTGCAAGTGAGCACCATCTGCCATGTAGCCAAAAGTTAATTCATAGGCAAACCAATTGTCGGAAGCTTTTTACATGACAGCAAAACAGTGCATTGTAAATATAAAAAAGCCCTCCTACAAATTAAAGCTTCATCCTGGTAGTGCAGGTGGGATCTCCGATTGATGTTGGAGTTTTTGCAATTGGATTTTCAAACAGCGGATACATACCTTTCATTCAAACGGTGAGGATTAACGTTGACACCTCCCACACAAATACAGTATAAAGTTTCACCTTTAAGAAACTGCATTATAAGAAACGCCGCAGGTCTGACTTCGCTGAATAAAATACCTCTCTACAACAATGCCAACACGGAATGCTGATTCTCTATTTCATGTTATAGATAGCATCACGTTAATTTGTTCATAAGATAATTTTGTAAATAAGATTTATTAATTATGTATCGTTTTCTAAGTTTTGTATCTATTTGCACGGCCCAACTGTAAATCAATCCTTTGACTGAAGTGGCCACCATGCCTAAAAAATTTAAAATCAAACTATCCAGGCTGATTCGTGTTCAGTTTCTTTTACAATGGTTTATAGTAATATTTTATGGCATATATTTTAATATCCCTCGAATAGGTCTCAGCCCTCTAGACCAAATCGTTATACTTTCAAGAAACTTTTAGTACTGGCTCAAACTATCAGCTTCTTGTACAACTGTACATATTTTCAATATGTTTTCGTAACATTTTTGGCAGCAGTTTGGAATACAAAAGCATTTCTTATACCCTGGTATACACACCCTGTTTTGAAGAAGTGTATCCTAACAGAAGAAACCAATCAAGCTGTTTTTGTGAAACGAATATCTTAAAGGCGGGACTTTACTGTAATTGGTGGTAACATTAGAATGGAAATTATCAGTTTCATCGTCGAAAAATAGGAAAAGCTTTCAAAGCTATACATTCCGTTGTCACTTATCTCTCGCTTATTCTAGGAGATCAGCGAATGGGCAGGCAGCCTTCAGCATTCATCTCCAGTTGAAAATAAAATGCAACAGGAATAAAGTGCGCCAAACCATCAGAAATCTGCAAAAAAAGACCTCGCTTACGCGATAAAAAAACTGATCGATCCCAAAACTGCTCGATCCCATACTGATTTCGACCGGCCCTGCATATACACGGCGGGACTAACGATCGATCCGCTATATGTGCTGTAATGGGGTCATTTATCTAGATTGATCCAGTTAAAAGTCTCGCAAAAATGGCCGGATTGATCCAAAACTGGTACGGGTGCAAGATTGTCAATTTTCTCACCAGTTTGAATGCAATACTTCTCCCAGAGAGGCATAGAATCCTTATGAGCCTTAATGCAGAACTGAAGGGGGTAGTCATCTTCGTTGTTTCTGTTGATGAATGCGTAGTATCTGACCAAGTGATTGGTAGCAAAGAGGTAAATATTGTTTCAATCAGTCTTGGACATTTCAGAATCTGGTATGAAGATTCCATGGAATGCAGAGCAATGCGTTGCAATATGCACAAACAATGATTTATTGTGGTTTCATCTGGCTCACTCATTTCAAGAATGTATCTCAGCCTTGGCAAGATTTTCATCCGAATAAGGCCCTGAAAAGAGAAACGATGTCATTCGAAAAAATAAATACAAAGTTTATTTAAACCTGGATGGATAACTCAAAATAGCTGCATACGAAAAGGGATGGCAAGAGACGACATAAGCAAAAATCCTCGGGAGGGGGGGGGGGGTAACTTAGTACTTTTCATGGTACGTGGACGTGCCATTTTTTAGCGGTACTTTTTTCAAACCGTTACGGAATGAAGGGTATCTTTTCACAATTTTTAGACATTTAACGGAATTATGGGTGTCCTTTTCAGGGATTTTTCATAATTTCCGGAATTATGGCCCAGATTTTCATTCGATTTACGGAATCATGACCCTAAAATCCACCAGAATCTACGAAAATATGGGTATCAATTTTTCGGGCAAAATGGCATGTCCCCGTCAGATGATAGGTCCAGATACCCCCCAAGCAAAAATCGAAAGAAGATTTAATTCAGTGACTCTGTTCAAGAACTGCACATAGTTTCAATCTTCTACTTAGAGTGCTGTTTTGTTTGCAAGCAAATCTATTGTCTTTTGTTTATGGTAAATCTGCTTTCCGCTTCAGTGAGCAGCAAGCTGCCATGTTGTTACACCACTCTACGGCCAATCACGGGGTGAGTGGCCGAATGCGTAAGTGGCAGAGTGGCTTAAGCAGTTTTCGTCAGGTAACTGGAGTTAATCTCGGTCGAGTGAGGTCAAACTTCGGATGATGGGTGACCTCGGAGGCATGACCTCACATTTCATCTCACCGTCATTCGAAGGGACGTTAAAAATAAGGGTCCCTGCGAAGTCCCAAAATCTAACTTAAAGGCACACTGTCGCTGCAGTGATTGGGTAAACGAGACAATCAAGAAGAAAAGAATTAGGCAAAGTTCAATCATTTCGCTGTACTGTGAAATTCACGAAGATGATAATTATCTGATTCCCTTTATTCTTGAAACAAAGGATGATCCAAGAACAAAAAGGCTTGGTAATTACTTAAAGGCCAGACCTCTGTCATTGATTTCAACATTACAACATGGGTTACAACTAGCCAATAACAACCACGACAGTGAACCTTTAAGATCTCTTCTATACCGGAAACTGAAAACAATTTTTTTCAAACCGAAGCTCATTCGCAGGCACAGCTCAAGTGCTTCAACTTTCATTTGGGAGACTCAGGACCCTGCACAGAATTATTATCAAGGAAAACAGAAAAGTTGATCTAGGTGGTAAAACGGAATTAAATTTCAATTTGATAATAATTCCTTAGTATTTCGAAACATGCTTTAAAAACTGCTTTTAAAACGACAAATCCAAGAAACTGAAAGCAGTTTTACGGCTTAATAAATTGTGTTAGATCAATGTGGTATTGGCCGATTTGGTCACCAATGCACATAACAGATATTCATGATCAAATCTTTATTCTTTTCAAAATGTTGCAAGTTTTTCTTGATCCTCCCTGTAAATAATAATGTTCTGTATTTACCTTACTGCATCTCGACAAAGCACTTGATCAATTTTCTCTTTTGAAACTTGATGCCATAGCCTAAAAGTGCATAAACATCCAGTTCTATATAGTAGACTTTAGTTAGTATGTCTTAAAGATTCAGTAGGTTCTCACCTTAATAAGATCAATTCCTATGATTTCGGGGTCTGCTAATTCTCTTTGTTCTTCCTTTTTTATTTTCTTGATTTCTAGCTCAGCGTTCTTCGGCTTCAGATATGGTGTGTCAATCATTCCTGCATGGTACAGTAGCCGATCAAGTGCAATCTACGAGAGTTCAAAGGACTGGATTAGATACGATGAGTTTTGGGACTTCCGACCCAATGATAACAAATTTACTACATGTTATAACTCTAGAGTCAACAACCACTTAATGGGATAAGATTTACTGGTTTAAATCAACTGTCTAATCTAGAGTGTACGTAAACACAACCTAGGGATGAAAATCTTCGAAAAGAAGGGTGCAAAATTCCATTGAATCTTCTTTAAGCTACATAGCTTGGAAGAAGATCAGGGTACTTTGTTGTAAATATGCAGGGGAAGTTCTTTGATATCTTGATTAGTTTCAAAATAGTGGTATTTATCATATTTGAGGTTGTGACGTCATCAAATTCAAAATTCTGAACCAGAAGAGCTAAAAATTTCTGCCTGCTACCTTTTGGGCATTGAAGACCTTCATATACTATGATTTTTTAAGTTTGTATTATTTTTCCTTCCACTCTTTTAGGAACCACAATGACTTTGTCTCTTTAATTTTCCATGAATAGTTTCAAAAATAACAAAACTGCTGAAAATATAGATGTGAAAGGTCACTAGAAATTTACAATTATTTCTTCAGAGATTCAGTTGTTTGAGCCCAATGCCGGAAAACACTAACAACTGAGGCATGCATCAAATACAAAAATAGTTAACATTACATTGTCGGTTGGAAACCATAACATGGCAGAGAATGCATAGATGGCAGCACAATGAACTGAATCAGTACTTTCATCCAGTGACCATCGTAATAGAAATGGGAGGCCGGCATCAAGAAGCTGTTGCAATAAACATCCTTGAAGGTGATCATTAAAGGAACCTTTGTGGTACTAGAGACAGAAGAGAAGATTGTCAACAATGATAACACATTTCTCCTTTACACTACGTACATGAGATCCTGGGTCAGTTAAAAAATTTAAAGGACATGTCCAGGGTTGATACAACTATTGTCAAAGGCAATCCTATCAACTGCCGAACACCAATCGTGAGCTAAGTTGTGACATCTACAACTCTCATTTCCTCATTAGTCAATTTTTCATTAGTTAGACCAAATTTCGTCGCCATTTTGTATTTTGTACGAGTGCCCAAATGCGCGAAAAGGGGGCTATTAATGCGAGTGGCATATCAACACATTTGGCAGCCTCGTTCAAGTCAAAGTGAAGTGAAATCATAAATAATGACGTCACTTCGCGCTTTTCGCAGATTGAAATATGTAGTTTCGCAGATAAAGGAGAGAGAAAATTGGAAAAATACTACACAACATTCACAACAGTGTAATTTTTGAGTAATCAACAACTATATCGACTCGGGACTTCTCCTTTAACACTTTGGCGGGCTGTGGAATATAAAGTATGCAACCGATGTTCAAAACTGAAATGTTTATCTGTCAGTCAAAGGCTACCTTAGATGTGAAAATTTTGTTTGGTAAAATCATAGATCACTGAGACTTAGAATAAGGAAAATGCTGGTGGGGGGGGGGTTGCATGGGAACGAAAATTCCATCTTCGATTTTGGTCCCTGGTTTACTCGCTATGATTATAAAAAATTCTATTTCTGAAACGGATTGCATTGGGTTTTAATTTCAGTAGCAAGTAAATCATGGACCAGAAAATGGGACTCTCGTTCCCATACAAACCCCTTACATGGACTTTTCAAATTTATGGATCTAAGTTATGAGTGACCTTCATCAAATACAATTTTGACATCTAAGTCAGCATTTGACTGATAGATTCGCATGTCGGTTTTGAATATAGGCCACATACTCAATATTCTACAGCTTACCAAACGTGTTGACTTTTTTACTCATTTCGTACGACAACAACGATAAACATCGAATGGAGAACAATCCGGCTAAAAATTTTGGACAAAATGCATATGCACTGAATTGACAGATATTACGTATGCAATTTTTTGTAATGTTGAACTTAGTACTAGAATTGCAACGATTGCCGGTTAACTTGTCATTACTCCTACATTTCATTATCCATGACAAAGCCAACAATGAGATAAATTCAAGCTAAGCGAAATTTCCATAAACATTAGTAGTATTCAAATATATCCGCTTTTGACAAAATTAGTTGGATATTAGACAAATTTTTGTTGTATTCAATTTTTCGAGGACAATTCGTGCCTCATCTTAAGAGCAGGAATTTGCAAATGCATGAGGGAATATAATTATATACACAGAGACAAATAACTCCTAAAAGTGCGTAATTAAGACTCATACGGCGATAGCAAGTGAGAGGAAAGCCCGAGGGGCAATTCCTTTAAAACAAACCAATGGGAATTCAAGAATGCTGGGAAGTAGGTCAGCTATAAAAAAAGAAATTTTCAGAACATCAGTAGATTTGAGCCTCTATCAATGCATTTGAAATGAGTGTAAATTCGTTCTAAGTTATGATTATGAAACGCTGCCTGGCATTAATTTGGGTAGAATCACTGTATTAGCTTCTCTTTAAAATCTTGAGCGAAAAATTAGCTTTATGAAACAATAGATAGGCCATATCTCTAAAAATTGGGTAAAGATGGGACAAAAATGACCTAACCTATATTGCTCACTATTGAATTCGAGATTTAACTAGCCTACTGTCTTAAACTTTCAGACATGATAATGTATAGATACTAAAGATTTCGGTCGTTGAAGTTCTTGGACAACCTGTTCGCCCAAAATTCAACTAGTTTCAAACCGTTCAATGTTGATATATTGTAAACAGTATGAATGAGCAACATGAATGAATTTAAAGATTTAACTACCCCACTGTCTTAAACTTTTGGATATGAAAATTTAAGGATACCAAAGATTTCATCGGTGAGGTTCTTGGACAATCTGTTTGCCCAAAATTCAACCAATTCGAAACTGTTCATTGTTGATATATTCTAAACAGTATGAATGAGCAGAGTACCAACGGAAAATCTTTCATTTTTCAAATCGCAGATAGCGAATGCACCCCAGGCGCCCCTAACCTACATCAACGTTCACTGTTTCACCGTTTCACAGAAGCATAAATAATCGTTTGTGAAATTGATAGGGCACAAAGACACAAATAATAGATGAAAATCAGTTACATTGAGATATATTAACGATCTTCTTACAAACTGACGTTTTTTGCGGGTCTTCTGCCAATAGACCTTTTAGCTATTCTGAAAAAGAATCTCAATTGAACGACTGTAGAATTTTCGAATGTGCACAAGAGTGATGGAAGCTCTCACGCCACTCGATCGAACCTCGTGTATAAAAATGCATAAAAATAACGCTCGATCCAGGTTCTTTTGTAGAATAGCTAATAGGACTATAGAAATATATAGACATCTAATAGATCACCTCTTCCATTATCCTTGCTAACATCTGCAGTGCAAACACTCTTTGCTGCAAAAAGTTGCTTCTAGCCAGTTGAAACAATTCATCTAATTTATACCCGGGAGCATTCGGTTCTTCGCCATGATGATGTAATCCAATATTAAGGGGTATGTTCGAGTCTGGAGGAATCAAGCAGCCACTTAAATCAAATCTTGCAGCAGCTTCACTCTGCAAATAGACAATTAATGCCGGATGAGCAAAAGGAAAGTACGGAAAGTACACACTTCGGAAAGATCATAGCATGAAGAGAAAAGACTTCATAGATTTGAAATTTTAGATGAAAGCCGAAAAACTGAAATATTCTTTATGCAATTTTTCTCGCTGTCTCAAAAGCACTGGGAATATAGGCAAATTCAACTTTGCAAAATTTCATGATTGCAAAATCATGAAGGAATCCTAATAAAGATCAATAAAGAAAATGCAATTGTTCGTGGGTGAGAGATATCCATTGCACAGTTATTGCCATGGGCATAAAAATCTTTTGTATTTCTTTGAAGATTGATACCTTGTAACTCTTGAGAGAGATGAAATGCCCAATGTGTATAATACTGTGGAGAGTCGTTACAACTTGATCAATGTTTTAGGCCCTTTTACAGTTATTTTTCAACCATGAAAGTTTACAAAGTTGAATCACTTATACTTCTAGTGTTGGTAAGATAGCAAGAAAAATCACAAAATACCGGGTGTCTCAAAAAAGTACCCCCTTTTGACTGGAAATAGGAACGAAACGATAAGATGCTATCATTCTCCCAGTGAACAGCTAAATTTATCAATCTTCAACTTAGATTCATATACCTTGTATTTAAAAATCGTCCGTGGAACACCGGAGATGCAAGCTCGCAAAGTCAAAATTTACAGTCTACCCGAAACCAGAGGTTTTGAAAGAGGGCCTAAGGATGATTTGTATCATGGATATTTTCCAAAGTACCTGTTTTAAACTTTACCTTTCAGTTGTTTGCTTTTGCAAAAAAAATAAAGACTCGTGGACATCATCCTGACTGAACAAATATAATAAAATGTAGTAGGAATGACAAAGTTATACCACATTTCCAAAATGAGTTTGCATGTGCTCCTTTTCTTCTTCTTTGACACTTGGAATAGAATGCAACGCATTGATTGATTCATCAAAGGAATAATTACTTGTAGAACAACCGAAGCATTCCATAAGGTATAATTTTTTCAAAGAAAACACTAAAGGTTAAGGTTGAAATTCTTTCGCAATATGCCAATGATATCAAATCATGGCTAGGCCCGTTTAGAAAACCTCTGGTTTCAAGTGTACTCCAAAATTCGACTTGTGAACTCATATCTCCGGTGTTTGATGAGTGATTTTAAAATGCAAAGTATGTTCATTTAAGTTGAAGATTGACAAAAATGCCTATGAACTCAAAAAGTCCCGATATTTTATCGTTTCGTTTCCTTGTTTAGTCTAAAGGGAGTACTTTTTTGAGACAGCCGGTACTTCAATCTTTCGGCTTTTAGCTAGAACTTGAAACGTGTAAAACTGTGAAGTACTCTTGGTGCTATGAATTATCAAACGTGGGAACTTCTCTCTGGCTCACCCAGTAGCATAAATACATAGGTGTAAATGCAAGGTGCGCAAGGTGAAAGATCCTCATCCATTCAAAATTATAAAAACTGAGCAAGAATTCAAGGACAGTTGGTCAAAAATGAAAAAACAATTTAGGCATAGCTGCATCATCTTATGCTTCAATTTTGTGTATGGGAATTCCACAAAACAATGATAAAAAAGTTGAAATCTTTTATGACCATATCTGTAGTTACATCTTATCTATTCATAGTTAAACTTGCCACAGAAAAGATTCGGGTGTGCACAGAAAACTGGGGATTTTACGCAAAATCAACGTAAACCAAATAAGCAGTACAGTTGCGCTATGGCCAAGAAAAATTAAAAGAGAGTAAAGCATGTTCTCATAAATAGAAATGGAGCTCACACGGTTGGTGGCATAAAAGAGAGTGATTAAGTTCTGGAGGCCGAGTCATACTGTGGACACACAACCAGATTTGTTAAAATAGCATCGGTCGATTTTGGAGGAGTAGAAATTATAAAGAGAGCAGCGATCGCAAACAAATAGTTAACGAAAAAAGAGCTATGAGAGCGAACAATGCAGAGAATATCTATGCCCGAAAATATAATCATATTAGAAATAATAGAATATAATTATGTCCGAAAACATAAGTAACTTGGTTTGCCTGCTGTTAGAGCTCTTGTTGGAGGCAATTGACTGCTGGGAATGAAATCATTATCTATCTCGGTGTCTCAAAAAATTGTTCGACGTTTGATTAAATATTAAAAAATAACAATAACATAAACAAACTCATGGAAAGACAACCCTGTCCCTAACATTATGAAATAAATCTAGAGACCAGAATCTTGCAAATCAGTTGAAAATTCACTGAGTTGAGAGCTTTCAAAGATCAAATATATGCGATAGCTGAGACCAAAGACCCCCAGATTACTTGTAACGCAAAAAAACTCGAATACCGAGGTAAAAGAAGCTTGTCTAATGTCAGACCTCTCGTTGATATTAGAGCAAACCAACAGGACATCCAAAGTCATTTAATCCTTGCGATCATTGTCAAAATTTGCATAATATTGCATATGTTCAAAAACAGTGGTTCAAAATATACTCAACGAAAGACTGAAACTTTTTCTTCAAATCATCCATATGCTTGAAGCTTGAAAGTAAGGTTATCGAAAAAATGACCAATTCCCATTTGGTTCGCCCTGAAACAATTGAGAAATAGCAGAAACGATGGTCGATGAGATTTTTACCAAAATTGCCAGTTCGAGGCCTCTGGTTTCAGTTTCGCGCAAACTTGAACTTCAAATGCTTGTAACTCCATGAATTTTTAGCGGATTTGCAAGATTCTTGTGTCAAAAATTAATTTAAATGTCAGGAAAAGGGTCACTTGACCAAGTGTCCATTCAGCGTATTGTTATTATTCAGTATTTAATCAAGAGTGCAACGACTTTGAAAGACCCTCTAGAGTAGAGATTTTAACTTAAACTGGCGGGTTTTCTTCTTGTTGCCCAACAACTATCCTCGGCAAACATGCTAAACATGCATTAATATCGGCAAAACCGTCACAGTACGGCGTTCAAGTGTACCTCTCATGACTGACGTAACATGGGAGTTTAGTAATGGCCAACTCAACAGAGTGCGATAGTGAGGAAGAACTCATCAACAGTATTTGTAGTCAACACTGTGTAGATATCAAATCATTAACTTATTCAGGCTTGACAAACAGCCGATTGATACTTTTGCTTCATGCGAGACTGAAAGTTCTTCTTAAGAATGTTTTCATGCATATCTCAAACGCACTTATTTCAATAAAAACCTTCACTTAGAAATGTAATTTTAGTGTTTGTTGGAGAGCAAATTACATTTTAACACCTACGCGAACTTCAGATTTTGTCCTTGTTGCGAGCGAAGTTACGTCAACTGAAAATGTTTTCGAGGAACAGAAACAAGCAGGACGGCTTTACATTGAGAAAAAGGACAGTGCAAGTCTACATATGCTTTCCAATATATTTAAACCTTCTCCAAAAATAGCTGTGGTCAGTCTGCAATTCCCTGCCTGAGCTCTTATAGCTACCATAAAGAGACTAGGGCGACGAGCTGGGGCGGGAAACAAGGATGTTAGATCCTCTATAGATAAAACCCTGTAGCAACACAAATAGCAGTTCATCGCTATCTTTCTTATTTACTTCAATGTTATATAGAGTACTTGATAAATCCTAAATTTTACTTGTTTGGCGGCCTGTGGAAAAAAACTTAGACCGATGTTGAAAAATGGAATGTTAATCTATCGGTCAAAGACTAACGTAGTTGTGAAAAATTTTGTTTGGTAACTGATTCATCTTTTAGACCCAAAAAGTGAGGAGGAAGGATAGGTTTGTATTAAATTTCACGGCTAGTTCTGATCCACGAATTGAGTTGCAACTAAAATTTAACTTCTACTTCTGAAACTTGCAATTGAAGTGAATTTACAAGGCAAAAACACACCTATTTTATCGGAACACATGGAAGTGGAAAAGAATTTGAACATGCTCACCATAATACAATATATCTGCCAAAATTACTGCCTTTATATAAAGGAGCAATTATCTTTAAACTTAGGGATTGTATTTTCTTTACTGGACGGGTAGAAAATCAAAACCCTGCATTTATGTTTTACCCTCTGTCACTTATGAAGTCAGTTACAATATTATTCCAGTATGATTCTTCGAAAGAGAATAAATTACGTCACTCATGTACCCATTAACTGCCAGGACACAAGCAGTCTCATAGCGACCAGAAGCAATTCAGGTTATCAGGTATATGCCAGCAGAATTAAACCAAAGCTCGATTACCAGATTCATGTTTCTACCTCACCTCCTCTTCGCATCGAGGCTCGCTATGCGAAGCACAGTTTTTCATTTCGTTCTCAGTAGAAATGCATTCCTATTGGCTATTGCAACCCACTCTTGACAGCAATAAATCAAATAGCCGTATATGTAGCAGCCAACACCCTCCTTGCCCTCAGTATTTTCTTGTCTCTCCTGTTAGCAACCCCACTTGGCTTTTGGTAAACCACTACGTTATGAAGCCTCATAATTCTGTCACAGCTCATTTAACACTTTATCAAACATTAAACTGTATCACCATGGGGTCAGAGAAACATCTTTAACAAAAAGAAGACATCTATTAATAGCACCTAGCATCTATTGAGAAAAGATCAAGTTTATCTTAACCTCTGGATAAAACTATGCGTCGAAAAGTTGAGCTTTGCGCAATGATTGTACCCTATGAAATGCAAATACTAAAATTGATTGTAAATCGTTGTAGCGATAAAACCTCGTTGAAAGGTTTTTTGACGACCATAAATGATTCACCGCAGAATCTAATAACTTCAGTTACTACAAATCTTTTACTCCAAACTACCTAAAATTATGCAACATTCATGATCAAGGTCTCGGTGAATAGCTGACGATCAAATCTTATAGTCTTTACATGGTGCAAGCAAATGCGCTCTTACGTCATGTGACAAAATATGCACACCACTGCGCATTCTCTTCCAACTATCGGCTATAGGTTTGGAAAAGGCTCACCTAAACAAGAAAGGTAATTTCTCCAAAATCAGACAGATTCATACCTATAGAATCGCCTTAGTCCTCCAAATGACTAAACGCAGTCAGCAGAGCTTGCCCAGTTTTCAACACTGAAAAGGCAAACATTGCACTTCTTGGAGGGGGATTTGCCAAATACGTGTACAGGGGGTCAGTCCAATAAATTTTCACACAACCCAAAAATATCAGTTCAGCTTCATTGAAAAACAAAGCTATCAGATCATTTTATGGCATTTTGTACTTAGATACAAGTGCTTGAACATGATAGATCATAAAACAATACAAATGAAGGTCAGAATTGCCCATAGGGAACCCAGAGATGTCAGTTTAACGATATTTGATGCCAATGAATATCATAAAGATAACTTCAGTTTTATTTGGACCAAAAATATTCACTTTCGGCAAGATTTTATCACAGAAATTTCGGAAATGACACACCGTATGTGCATGTGGTAAATGCCCCCCCACCCCTGGGATTGCACTATTTGTCCTCGTTTGGTTCGCTGTCTTGGAGCACAGTGGCAAAAATTATTCGTTGAAGTTAAAGAAACGTGCAAAAAAACTTCCTTTGGTAAGGGGAGGAAGTTCATGTATCAGTAACTATAACCTTATGTCTTATGCCATGTCGCCACCAAATGTAAGAGGATATGGCGTCTGCTAAAAAAATAATTCTACTTCTACGCAAACTTCCAACTTGCTTAGCTGAAGACAAAATCCTTGTGCGAAGAGTGTCTTTGCACTGCATCTCCAGAATTATTCATAAAAAGAGCACAAAAAATAGACCATTTTGACATTTAGAAAAAAGGTTCGGACAGTGTAATATTTTTCAGTACTACAGGGCTTTTACGAATAATATATTGACTTTCATGAATCTATTCATTTCAAATTCATGGTGAAAACTGAGGCAATAATTGTCCAGATATATTTGAAAAGCTATCATATGACTCATAATCCTCGTAAAAAAGGAGACTCTCGTTCCAACCTAGACCTCAAATCAAACAAATTTGGCGTTTGGCGGGAAAGTATTCTTCATTCTTTCCTGTATACCAGAAAAGATGACGGAAGCTAGAAGTCTTGCAATTAAATCCTGGAAGAATCGTTGCGTCTCTTTAAAATGTGTCTTTCTGCCGTCTCTTTAAACGTGTGCTTGTGAACTGAAAAAGATATATGAACTCAGCATTGTAGGGAAACTTTGGTTGACTGGAACACGTAGTCTGCACTAGTCAAATCGATCAAATAATTTAATACGCATTTACTGTGTCTGGAGATGTTGTTTTCAAAGAAACCATGCATGCAACTGCGAGGAAGGATTTCGGGCAACATCTAACACGAACTGGAATTTCTGTATACAGGTGACTTGAAATTTAGAGCTCTTTTGGTATAGAAACTGTCTGCTTATGAAGTTTTCCGATAAACATGGCAGAAAGCCATTGATGATGGTCTTTGATGGATTGCAGCTGAGGAAAATCCTTCTGGTAAGCAAAGCAATCTAGACAGTAAACAGTAATAGATCTTAATTGATAAATGAATGAAAATGAAATCGCATCTATAAAAGGAGATGGGACTTCCATTCCATCGGCAGTCACTTAAATCAAATTTCAAGGCAAAACTAACTGAGTGAAACCGTTTATTGAAGCTATTTCCTCGAGTCGAGAGATTATTTCCTCGTGGTGGTACTGCGCTGGTATCTTTCCAGTATGACGCTATCAAAAAGGAAAAGACGATCTCGATGAATACGTTGCAAGACTCGTTTCATCTTGCTTTGTTAACTTTGGAAGATGGAAAAGAAAACAAATAATTTCCCGCTTTCCCACCAAGATATCTATTTCAAAGTTATGGTGAAAACCAAAGCAATAATTGCGATCCTATGACCCATAATCCCCGTAAAAAGAGACTCCCTCTTCATTCGAGTTCTGGATTGCAGAGAAATTCCCTGCTCTTAAGAGACTAGTGGGTTTCCGGAAACATTTTGGGGAAATAATTTCCTAATTTGCCACCATGAATTTGAAACCAATAGATTTGTAGGGTTCAATTTACCATTTGCAAAAGTCCCGTCGCAGCCATTTACAAGAATGGTTTCAGTCATTAAATTGAATAAGGTTGCTCTCATAAGACCGTTTTCTACATGTCAAATGGTCTATTAGCCAAGTTGCCATTGTTAATTTTTTCTTAATGCTTGCTGGCCTTAAAAACACTTCAGAATAGCTATTTGAAATTGTATTAAAAATTGATCTGTGGAGATTTTTCTGGATAATATGACGTCCCTTTTAATGAGTGAAATCATTGACAAATGAAACAATAGTCCAACCACAAAGTATTGCTATGATATGTAGCAACATAATCTCCACTCAACAGAATTGAATCTTCATTCATGATATGAGCTCACTTTAAGGGATTAGTCATAACCGCATTCATCACATAAAACTGTTCAAGGTTATAAGCTTTCGTTTCCAAATAGAGAAAATCTTTACGATCGAATATTCGCTATTCTAAAACGCCTGAAGCAGTTTGCTATGTCAATGAATTATCCAACTAGACGGAACATTCAATTGTGAAATTCTAGAAATACAAACAAAAGAAAACATTGAGACAAACTGAAGTTTCTATGGCTATGCCTCGTTCCTCCTACGTAGCCAACTTTGATCTCAATGAGATACTTTAGATTTCTCTGGTCCTTGCCATTTGGACTCCTTAACATGCGGCAACACTGTTAGAAAGCCAGTAGTATATATCTTTTCATATGATCAAATATCTTGCTACTTATTTTGATTTGAGACATTATTCTAAAATTGGTGCAAAAATGAGTACATTTTTACGAGGGACTACCGGATGAGCCATAAAGATATAAAGAGACATTTGAAAATCCATAGCGCCCTAGCATAATCGATCGATTTAAGAATGAAACCCAGCTAGTGGATGAAAGATCAAAATGGTTTTGTAATTTTGTTGTGTTTTCATTATGAGTACTGATAACACACGGGCTGCTGAAAAAGTGAATCGAAAAAGAAAAAGACACGATACCAATGTCGCTCGTAGGATCCAAGGATACTTGCAGTGATGAATGCGTGAATAAGTTTGAAAGCAGGAACACTGCAATGTGACGAATAAGAACAGCAAATATGTGCGAAATCAAAAAATATAGATTAGATAACAAAATTTTCGTCCTGCCATGCCGAATTGCTTCTTCCACGGCCCTTCAGAATTCCTGCATGGCAGGATGAAATATTGGTATCTAACATATCTTTCTTGAATTCGCACATATTTTTCGTTGTTTTATTCGTCGCATTGCGGTGTTACTGCTTTCAAACTTGCTCAAAAAATGCTGTGCGGAGCGGAACAACCACGAATCTGACTTCTTCCATTTTGAAGCTTTTTCTCGTAACTTTTCCCAACAAATTTTCTTTTGGGATGGAAGAGGCTTCAACAAAGAGTTTGAGATCAAGTATGAGTGAATTGGATGAGTATTTGCTGATTCATGAAGCCAGAAATTCAAAATTACTGTTTGCATCAAAACCAGAGGATATGATATTCTCCATTAATGTCAACATCAAAAAGTTGAGTGAATAAGAGTACCTAGTCCAGTTGTCAAATTTTCCTTCAGTTACGCAGGTGGCCATAGATTAGATCTTGTGCAATCATAAAGAAAAACATACTTAGTATTCCTAAAAATGGTACTGTGCAACACAAGCTCCGCAGGCCTGAACGTGCGTAGGTCACATATCCTACTTCTCAAAAGTCAAAGAATCCTTGCAAGCAGCAATACAGGATTCCTGGTAAACATTCGTGAGTTATTTGGTCATTTATTACTTCCAAAAGAGTTCATGGCAGAAATGTCAAACTGAAATTAGATTGATGACAAAATTCAAGGTATCGCGCTAAGTACGGAGATATACAATCATCTGGTTTTGAAACATCCAGTAATTTTGACTTTCTTGCTCCATAAATCAGTAGCTACTTGTTAGATTTTCTCACACTTGGTTTCAAAAATTAAGTTGCAACCTCTTCTATTGAAAAATCTTTAAAGGGTGGAATTCAGAATAATGGCTACTCTGCGGCAAGCATTCAAACAGGGCAATTGTTTTTTGACAACCTGCAAGTCAATTAGGTATAAGAAATTTCTTGTCTAAAAAACGCCTTTAAAAGGGAATAAAAGAAAGATTAAATTTATCTGTTACGTGGGTGTCTGTTAAATATGACGTATAACCTAGGAAGTACGAATGGTCGGTACGTAGAGTCTTCAAAATTGCAATCACAAGGAAATGAGATGTCAGTTTTATTCATGTGCGATGGATGTTGGCACGATCTGATCCAAAAAAAGTTGTTGCAAAAGCCCCCTAGTTTACCTTATCGCTCAAATTGTTATCAACTTTCAAATTCCACTGTCTAAGATCGTTTGACTAATGATTATTTGACGATGCTTTGATGAGAAACACAAACTTTACAGCAAATACAGTGGCATCTACCGTAACAGCTCTATCAAGTCCCCTCTCTAATAAGCACCTCCCCTCTTAGTCAACATTTGATGTAAGCCCCATTTACTTAGCAACACAACCTTGCATGTTAACCTTGATATGGTTTGGGATAAAAACTGTGTTGGATTTATGTATTTGAGTCGTAAAATTGTATGATTCCGCAAAATGTGGTATAAAAGGATTGAGAAGCTACCAACTGTATCCTTGTCACTTGATGATTTTGTAAATAAGCCCCCCTCTCTAATAATGCCCTCTCTATTACGCCCCCCTCTGGAAGGTCCAAAATTAAATAAGCTCCTCTCCGGGAGGCTTAAAAGAGCTTTGACGGTACTTACTGGAAGTACAGTGACTGCTAAAGATTTTCAAACGCCTGAAAGACCGGTGATTTTGTAGTCTTTTAAAAGAGTGGATGCCTTGCTAAAACCTGATGACAAGGATTCAGCTCACGAATATTCGGAAAGTTTTGAGTGACAGTTTATTAACAGCTAGCTTTAATTTTGGATACTTTGCTTGTTGTTTGTAAACATTCATGATTGACAGTTGAAATAGAAATATGACATGCTTCAAAAGTTAGAATTCCTAGCTTAAATCCCTAAAGCTAATCGGTGCGACAGGGAATCGACAGATTCGTGCAAAATTCAACACTCCAGGTATTTCAACTCTTAAAGCATTAAGATTACTAAATATGCCATATCACTTGGAGCGACTAAATTCGGATGAGCCCCATTGTTAAGTTCCAAGAAATGTAAGGCGTCCCAAGGATAGTTTGCTTCGTTTTTGTGGCACTATGGAGGAGCTATCGCTTTGAAGAGAATCGAAGCGGTTAAAAGCTGGCCCAGGCCAGGTTGAAAATATAATCTATTCAATTTGATGACTTCGAAACGTGCGGCTTCATTGAGGAGCCAAGGAAACAATGAATGTGTAGGCATTTTCTATTTTCTTAAAGTCGGGATGCCTGTTTTGGCCGGGTCTCTGAGTCGGCTCTTTAACATGTCTATGTCTCTTGGCATTTTTCTAGACGAATGGAAGATAGCTAGGGTCGCACCTATCTACAAGGATGGCTCAGAAGATGAGAATTCGAACTATCGCTCTATATCCGTTTTACCGGTCATCTCTCGCCTTTTTGAAAAACTGGTTTATGATCAATTTTAAGGCTTTCTAAATGTGAATAAACTTCTATTCTCACAACAATCTAGTTTCAGGTTACTACATTCCGTACTGACCTGTCTCTTAAAATGTACCAATGATTGGTACCTCAATTTAGAGAACAGTGAATATACAGCCGTTACTTTTATTGATTTAAAGAAGGCTTTCGATACGGTGAACCATGACATCCTTATGCAGACATTGGAGCATTATGGGGTTAAAAACAAAGAAATACGCTGGTTCCGCTCGTATTTAACTAATAGAAACCAGTGCTGTAAGGTAAATGGGCAGCTTTCAGATTTTGAATCAATAACGACTGGAGTTCCTCAGGGTTCTTGCCTAGGACCTCTACTTTTCATAATATACGTAAATGATCTTCATTTCTCTTTGAGACACTTACATGTCAACATGTACGTGGATGACACAAGCCTTTCGTTCTCTTCAAAGTCCATTCCCTTGATAAATGAATGCGTCAACGAGGACCTCGGATATCTTAAATCTTGGCTTAATGCAAACAAATTGTCCCTAAATGTGACCAAGACACAAAGTCTTGTGATAGGTGGTAGGAAGCGTTTAAACGACATAGAAAAGGTAGGGGGAGTAAAGCCTCTCTTTAATGTAGGGGAAGAAACTGTCTCTATCATAAAGCAGGCAAAATATCTGGGAGTAATGGTTGATCAACACTTGAACTGGAAAGAACAAATTTCTACCATTAAGAAAAAAGTTTCCAGAGGAATAGGGATGTTGAAATACTCCAAAAAGTATCTCCCTCTTCTCACAATACAAAGTATGTATAAAAGTCTTGTAGAACCAGATTTTAGATATTGCTGCCCTGTATGGGGAAGCTGTGGCACCACAGCAATAAACGAACTACAAAAACTTCAAAATCGGGCTGTAAGAATAGTTACTAACAGTAGATATGATGCTTCTGCAAAGCCTATCATCAAGAAACTTAGATGGCTCACTGTTAGTGAAATTATTCAAATGGAGACATTGAGTATGGTATACAAATCTATCAATGATCTGGCCCCCACTTGCCTTACAGAAATGTTCTCAAGACTCTCGGATAGAAGCAAGAGAGAATTACGCAATACCAGATCTGATTTAGAAATTCCCATGCGAAAATCTGCAAATGGCAAAAATGCTTTTCATATAAAGGCGTGACAATGTGGAGCTGTCTCAGCCTAGAATCAAAATTGTCCCCGACTTTGAAAACTTTCAAAAAAGCATAGCAAACCTTGCATCTAGCTAATTCTCTCTCACATCACATTCCACCATATCATGATCATATCTACAACTTTTTATACACTTTGCTAATAGCTGTATAGATCTTATTGATTGTAGTTTTATTTTTGATTTATGTGTAAATTTAGATTCTTTTCTTTTGTAAGTATTTTCTAACAGGGTACATTGTAAACCAGTCAGCTGAATGTTTTACCCTGTATAAATATTATAAAATGAAATGAAATGAAATGAAATGAAATGAAATGAAATGAAATGAAATGAAATGAAATGAAATGAAATGAAATGAAATGAAATGAAGCTCTGTCTGTTCCCTTTAACTGTCTCATTTTGTACACGTTCGCAGAGGTCAGGCTTCAATTTCGAGTATGAGACCTTGTTTGAGTCACTCTAGCAACTGGCTGCTGATTGGTGGCAGATGAAACGCAAAATCAGTGGCCGTATCAAAAACGGTACTTCTGTTGTTCTTCAGAAATATCAAAATCAAGTAACGCTTGAAAGAAAGAGTTACTACGTTATATTCAAATTTTCTCTAAATTTGTAGTAGGGTTGACAGTTTTGCGTTATGGATAAACCACACTATTGACCCCTTTAAACCTTCAGAAAAAAACAAAGCCACAAGTCCTTCTTTGAAAATTCACTCTATTGTGGAATTATTAAAAAAAATAGAAGTACTGCTTTTAATGCATCTACTTACTCTGCCCCTCCTCTGCCATAAATCAGCAAACACTTGTCACATTAACTCAAACAAGGTCTGAAATTCTAAGATGATTAGTATCTTAGACAACTGCAGAAAACTGAAGCTAAAGCGCCTTCACAGCAGTCACACAAACTGGAAAAAGACTTGGTTATGCACTGTATTTTAATGTCATTTGTGACGATTGGTGAGTGAGGATCACTTCACACTACTGTAGATAAAACGGACCAACCTGTCGCAGTGACTAATGAAGAAATGATATAGCAATGCAAAAACGACATAATTTTGCTCACCTTGATGCCTTTCCAAGTTGGTGTTGGGGCTTCCTTCATCCACTGAAATTTCTCTTCTTCGATTAGTCCCATACCAGGTAGTTGTTTATCTATCTTGAACTCTCGATGTGGATCAAAGGAAACATCCTTATCAATTGATTTACTTTGCTCCTGTTCATCATCGTCCTTGTTTTTACTGATTTCCATAGCCGTAAGCGTTTCATTACCTCTACCTTGCGGTGAAGCTGTTTTCTTTCGACGATCCTTGAGGAAAGCCAAAACTTTTGGATCTACGAGTGAGAGAAAAATTCAGAAACAACTTTATGCATCCCGGTTCTTCCTATAACATGTCTTTTAGATCTGTCACTAATTTCATAGCGTTCTTTGTAGAACATATCCTTTGCCTTTGTCCTTATTCCAATAGTGCTCTAATTCGAAATGATATGGAAAAACAAGCCTTACAGAAGTTTTGTTTCGCTTGTTTCTTGTTAGCATCTAGCGGGTAATTGCACTGGTCCTACTCCTCAATGTGATGACTCCTTATGATTCATCTTGCCTGGCATTACAATGAATTAGCGACGATCCTCAATGTAGGCTGCCGGTTTACTAAAGATGGGCATCCAACTGTAATCCCCAGTCTAGTATATCAGGGTGCTGCCATTGAGCCACCCCTGCATTAAACTCGATCTACCAGGAAATGGAAGAAAGTTTCAAAAAATATGCTGACCTTGAACTTTCATTTGCAGCTCTGCATAGCAATGCAAGCAATCATTACCTCAAAGCAAAGTTTTGATTTTTGATTAATTGCCCATCATAACTAACCATGCACCAATCCCTGAATGGTCTTGCTCCAGAACATCTTTTAAGGTTCGTCATAAATTCTACTCGGAGTATCAGGTAACTGCGAAATACTGAAACTAATCTTTCGTTGACTGTGAGGATCTAAAGTGAGGAATCAGCTCGACTATGTAGCAAAACGGGCATCCTCCCCCTTGCCACTTTTAAACGAAAATTAAAAGGAAATCGATTTTTGTATTTAGCTTGTAATTTTTTTAGTCGTTTGCCATGGCCCACTGAAAAGCAATCCCTTAGGACTGATGGGGCTAACGTGCCTACAAAAGTAAAAATTAAATAAAAAATAAATAAAATAAGTGAATAAAAATGATAAGCCCTGGTGAAAGAGCAGCTTTCTTCTTTTTGGTGTGAACAGCTCCACATGCAATCACAAAGCCTTGATTGTTTTCGGAAGTCTTTCATAAAAAGGCTCAATCTGCTCCATAATGTCCATAAATAATCCCCTCTTTCTCACATGCGCAGCTCAAGGCATTGAAAGTTCAGTGACACAATAAATACATTTGACATCATTGGAAACATATGAAAAGCACATTCATTTAGAGGAAATCTTTGAGCTCAACTGATAACCTGGAAATGAGCTATGGTTCAATGTCATTTTGGTGCTAACTCCAACACATTGTGAAAGTCTCGGTCACAGCTTTTTACCACAACATTAAATGATATTTTACCCACTGCTCTAGCGTCATCATGGGAAAGTTTTCTGGGCTTGGAAAAGATTACCTACAGCTTGAGACAAGCAGCAATGGACATAAATCATTGGACAATAGTACGTTGTGGCATCGCCGTGTTTTAGTCTCTAAACAGCAGTCGGCTGCGGAAAATGACTCAATGATGACCCAAAGACAATTCGTGAGGAACGGGGAGAGGCTTATAACAACTAATATGTAGGGGAAAGTGAAAATCATCACGTCATCCGTGAACAGAATCAGAGCAAATCTGTGGAGACAAAACATGAAATTTTTTTAACTGCCAAAAGCTCTATCATCAAAAGTTAAGTCACATATTCTAAGTTTCTTTGTGCCAAAACAGCTTGAACTTCCTATCAAAGAAAACTCTTTCAAAGATCTAATAACGAGAAATTTCTAAAAAAAGTAATTTTTCATTTTGAGGGAGAGAAGGTGAGTAGCAGTATCATAATACAAAGATTGCGAACAAGAAAAAAAACTTCTGCTGTTGATAAGAAGTTGACAATCGAACTTCATGTCGAACGAAAAGGTTCCCAAAGAGCAAATCAAGTATGAGTTGCTTCATCCTATACAGATTTTGATGGAAGAAATTATCAGTCTTTATAATATTACAGGACTAAACAGGTTGTCCCCAAACACATTGCGCCTCGTTTGTATAACTGTTCTGGAGGCGCTGCAACTTCAATCGCCCCATTCTCATAAAGGATAGATATCTACTGAGAATTTGACACCTTTGTGAGTCCACCGGAAAAGTAGCAGCTCATTAATGGCACAGAAAGGGAAAATAAATGGCTGCTTCAAACTTCCCATCTTCTTTTGCAAAAAGCAAAATCAAGTAAATCTGGGAAGAAAAGGTCTTAGCGCTGCAAATGAAATTCTTTCTTTGCTTGTGCAACAAATAATAATGCCTTTATCGATGAGACAGGACTATTCAAAATTTTACAGATGTGGAAAACATTTTGCAAAAACAATGCTAAACCCTTTGTTTCAAAATTTGCCTGATTTTGCCATTACTGGAGAACAAAGGAATTGCCGTTTTTGAAGCTATTTTGCTTTGTGCCATAAAGCAGCAACCACTCGAAAGATCTGTCATAAAGAAAAAATAAGACCATTCTTAGGGAGGGGGACTTTGGGGGGAGTACTAGAACCCGCAAGCCCGGACTAAAATCAGCATCCATCCGAAAACCCGCAACTAAAACAACCAAAACCAGGAATTGAGCTTCTGAAAAAAAAACCCTTCAATTGTCATCAGCAATCTGCAATTATGTCCAGCATTTTCATTTTCACCGACTCTCTATACCTCTTTTTAAGCATAAAAAGCCTTTGTTTCGATCTCACGTAGCTATATTGCCTGTATGACTTTGAAAAGCCGAAAAATAGGAATTTTGAATGAAATACCCGATACCCAAGCACGAAAAATGGCCAAACTCGCAACCCGTGACACATGTCAAAACCTGAAAACCTGTACGAATTAAACGTAAATCCTGAAATCCGATGGCTAAAAATTGCCCAACCCATAACCCGTGAAACCCCAATGGCCCCTGGAAACCACCGTGAAATACATTTGAATAACTTGTAGCATTGAAAAGGTGTCCAGCCAATATAAAAATTGTCAACAGCATAACAATAAACGAAGTGGAAGAAAATCGCTTTATAAAATCTAGAAATAGAACTTTCTCTTAGGCAAGTCCACAGTCACAAGATTCATATCTTGTGACTATGGGTAGTAATGACATGACACTCCTAAAACACATCAGCAATGCGGCTATCAACGATATACATGATTCTGTGCAACCTTATTGTTCATAGGTTCCCAAACCCTTCTACGGAAAGTGGTCATTCACACAAAATGTCAAACCATATCATTTACAACTTAACTCTAAAATGATTATATGTTACTCAATTTAAGAATGTGACTTTCACACTACAAATGTTTTGCGAATGATCTTACCATAGGTTCCCATCAAACGGAGAGCAAAAATGTGGAAAGGTAAGAAATGGTCACTTTTGATTTTCTATAAATAGTAACAAATAGTCATAACTAGCCTTATTGTAATTTAACATCTGAAGAAATGAATGAATACAGAGAAATGATAAAAATCAATCCCTTTGCAAATGGATATCTAACTCTTTCTCAATAAATTTTAAGCTCATCTCCGTTTTTCATCCACTGCTGGTGAACTTGGACAAGATAAGAAGCTGATGAAGCAAAGAATTAGAGCCTTTCTCTTAGGCATCGCTGCAGCAGACAAAACAACTACACTTGTAGGGCATGTTGGATTAAGTGACAATTTACAATAATAAAGAATACCATACCAAAAGATGACTCAAGTTTCTTTTGTTCCTCCAAAATCTCTTCCTTTGTCATTGTAGCCAATTTTTCCCTGTTCTCTGAATTAATGTCTCCTAGCTCCTTCTTGGCAGTTCGCTTGCCAGCAAGACCATCACCAGTTATGATAAAAGACAATGGCTCAGCTTTCCCCTGCGCAGATTCGTCCATATCTGAGCTTATATTCGATGCAGCAGCAGCAGCAACAGCAGGGTCTCTAGGGCGTTGGTCTCGAAATTGAACGGATTCTTGTTGCTGTAGTCCAAAAGATGCTGGGCTGTGCGACTTGAACTGCCTTGCAAACAGGCTTTGCTTTTTACCAGTGCTATCCTGCTAACAAAACGCATCACTGCCATCCTTCAATAGACCTTTGCGCAATTTGGTGAATGAGACTAGGGAGAGTACGGCCCATTCCGATAGCTTTGGCAACAAGAGGAAATAAGCGGAGTCGCCTCTTTGCGGCTCGGCTGTCTTTCCTACAAACTTGAGTTGTTTTCGACTTATTGACACCCTTCAAGAATCACACTATAGTTGTTTGGACCGGTTAGGACCGGTAAGTGTTTTTTCTGGATTATTTAGCCATTTGGTCATCCTTTCACTTATTGATGAGTGTCTTTTGAGCCACTTCATGGCAGGTATTTGACCTTGTCTTTGGAGCGGCTCAGCTTAGGCCCAACCGATCAAGAAGTCTTACTTGAAACTTGAGAGAACAGATTCAATATAGTGCCTCAAAATAACTCACAAATGGGTCGAAGGATGGCAAGACGCCAAAGAAATTTAGAAAAAACACTTGCCATACTAAGCAAATATCGTGCATCTCTTGAACGGTGCAACTAAATCGAAAATAACTCGACATTGCAGGAAAACGCGACCGAGACGCAAGCCAAACGTTTAGGCCGGTTTACAATCAAAGCGAAAGGGATTCCCGAATTCCTACTGTTGCCAAGGCTGTCAGAATGGGCCGCACAGATTACGAAAAGGTCTATTATTAGAACCACTTAGATATGACAATCTTCCAGGTAAGGTTCTAATGCTGCTCATGTCGTATGGCGATAAAGAACTCCGTAATGATATGATGTAACAGGAACATACTAGAGTTAACATTACAAATTATCAATGAAACAATTCCGTCAGACTAAACTTATTTCACACTTTTAAAGTAGTTCAAGAAGCGCAATTAGTAAAATGTCATATAGATCTATAGATGGAATATAACAAAACTTTGACGATGCTATAGCGTGAACCTGAGATATAAAAGGATTTGCAATGAGAAGAAGTTCACCGGTAAGAGATTGGCCCCACAGATGTTCTCTGTCATAAATATAGCACAACCTGTATATAAACCTCAAGAGTGGCTTAAAGGTGCAAAACTAAGTTGATTCAAGCATTTCCTTAAAATAGTGATCGTCAACAATTCATCATAAGAGCAGTGACGCACACTTGGGGGGACGGGGTGCGATCGCCCCCAAGTTGGCTAGAACGAATATTTGTTATTTGAAAACGATAGAAACAAACAACTTTTTTTACTGAAAACATGGTCCCCCCCCAATACTTGGCAAGCTGTCTGCCACTGCATATGAAACGATTCAATTGCCTGCAAGTTCACAAGAGATCATATGTACCACAATTTGTGCTTGCTTCACAAACGTTTGCTTAAACTGGATGCTCTTTGCTTATTTACAACAGATCAAAGATAATATAAAGTACCCTTTGCGGCACAGTTGCAAATAGTTTAAGTTCTTACAAACCAATCTTTAAAAATTTTACAAATAAATGTTTGCCATTCTCGTTATACTTATATATCTTACGTTATCACACTATGTTTACCGACGTTTTCTATGATCGAGATTCCTCTGTGGTAACCAACTAAAATCAGCATTTTCCTTTTTCAAAGAATCTCTGTCATACTCGTTATGCTTATAAGATACGTCATGGCATACAAAGTTTTCTATGATCGATAATCGCTCTTTGATGGACTATGCTACAAACTGGAATCAATGCTTAGGCTGACAAACCTTTTCACTAAGTCCATCTCGCACGATGTCTTTTCCAAGTTGTGGAACGGCTGGGAAACCACCATCAAACCTGTTCTGCTTTGCTGGGCCAGGAACTATCACATGACGTTCCTAAAAAATTGAAAATGTGGCAAAAATTGTCTGTAAGAAAGAAAAGACACCGTTACAACCTATGTAACTCAAAGAAATCTGCAAAATCATGTTGCTGAAATCAATTTCATCAGTGATAAAATGCTTGAAAAGTTGCAGAACAGGGATGGGCAAACAAGCTTGCCATTTTCCAACTTATGATGTACAGAGCCACTTGACAGCAAGCACTTCATGAGAATTATATGCATCATTTTTAAGGAATTTTGGATCTTGCCTGGGTTTAGTAAACGTTGCGTTTAGTTTACGTTCAGCTTCATTGGAAAATGTTTGGCATGAAATTCTTGCAATTCTTGATCAAGAAATTATTCCTGCAGTTAAAAAGAGGCGTCTTAGCAAGCTTTTTCATATCAGTTTACTCTTTGCTCGCTTACAACTCACTAGGGTTCAACTGTATTCATGAAACATAAATGCGAAGAAAATCTAACAACAATATAGCAAAAGACCTGAACACACCCGTTGACATGGATTAAACGGGATTCATATTGAGATCAAAACATTCCGGGGTATGGATTCCATGAAGAACAAAAGCGACAAATTGCTTATTTCATGTCTTGATTATCTTGTTCAACATTCATAAGTAGTTATATGAGCTACAAAAGTTGTTAAATTAAATGAATCGTCAAGAATCCTAAGCGTGTGGAAGCGATATGATCCAAAAATCTGAATGATAAAAGATGATTGATGACCATACCTGTATTCTTGTGAGAACTGTTGCAATGTGGTCATCATGATCTATAAAAAATATGGTTGGTTGTATTTATGAACTAATTTGTGAATTAATCCCTTCCTTTTCATTTAAAGTAGAAGTCTGATTCTCATTTCATGTTTCAATTCGTTTTTCTTAATTTTTCATAATTTCTGATTCTTTCATTTTTTACATTTTCTGACTTTGATTCTAATCACATACCACAATGCATATCTACCTAGTAAGTTAAAACAAACAAATGGAACTTGAAAATACTGCTCCCAGAACATCATCGCAGTAATATGGATCCCGGTGAAAGAGTTCAACCGGAAAAATCCTGCGGGAACTTGAACACGTTGGCCATTCAGTAAACTGTTAATAAATGAAATTAAGGGTTGGCCTTTGACATGCATTGTCTTCTTAAATTTGGGTCTTTTTTAGAATAATGAGAGTAAAGGTGACGTTGAGTTTTAATGTCAAGCACTGTAATCCCAGAGATAGAAATGCACTAATCGAGTATGCGGCCCTTTGTCATGCTGCTCGAGTGATGTGCCTGAGGTATCAAACCTTGTCCATCTGACTGTTCTGGCTGCAAAGTCAGAGGATTACAGGACTGTGCCACAACATCTTTGAATTGCATCGAATATGTATATAGATATCTTCCATTAATTTTAAGGCTGACACGGACAATTTCAAAAGATTATTGCATTAATGATAGCAAGCAACCAGAAATATCTTCATGCACGGTATTTGTGAATGCATTCTGTGCTATGTAGTTGATTTTGGATCATTGATGGTGCCAAAAATCAAATGAACAGGACTTCTAATGGTATGATCGGTCTGAATGTTGCTTAGATGAGCCCCTTGCCGATTATAACGATGAAGAGGACTATAAAAATACAATATAAAACACAAGCCCAGAAAAAATATTGAGGCCGATTCCCAGTCACTGAAGTTTTTCTAGTGAACAAAATTTTACACAATCAAAGGTTACTCAGCCCTAAAATTCCATCCGATTGCAAAGTAAAATTGTTTTCTTACACAATACAATTTCTGCCCACTTGGAAAATTGCTTTGACTAGAAACTGGCCTTAAGGAATACTTACGTTCTAAAAGTTCTGAAGCAGAGAAATCTTTTTTTGCGGCTGCCTGCAGATAGATAGAGAACTACATAGCACCACTAAAATCAATTAGAATCACTTAACTGGCTTCACACAAACAGCAAAGGATTTGCTTGGAGGGAAAGATGATAAATTTGCATTTAGGCAGCGGAGGATTTGAGGGGGGCAAATGGGGGTGCAACTGCCCTCCCCTTCACAATGACAACTCAGTTTGGCGCCCTCTTTTTGCTGAGACGGGTGCCCCTTGTCGTGACCCTAAGGCACTCTTTTCTGAACTATTTCGATCAGAATGTGGGGCAAATGGACAAACAAAGATTTCATTCAGTAAAAAAAAACCAATGTGTTCTCTTGATTAGGAGGCCAAACATTTTCACACGCCTTCGGGCAGGCTGCCCTTCCTTCAACTTTGGGCTAGATCCACCCAGTATGGAGGTTCATCTTGCAATTTGAAGCCCAACTACTCTCTGAAACTTTGAAACAGCCGTTTGCTAAGCCACACTTGCAATGAACCACTTAGCTTACAGGCAACTAGTAGACCCATTATTTAAAAGAAGAAAGGGTTAACAAAACACATATAAGAATATACATGCTATCGCCTCCCAAGTAAGGATTTTGTAATTATTTAAATCCTCTAAGTGAAACACATCTCAAAAAATGCAGCATAAATTAACTCTCCGAAATCTTGATCCCATTGCTAGCAAGCTTTTGCTCTTTTCTTCTTTGAATAATGGGTATACTCATATGTTATCAAATTAATTGAGCTGCACCAATGTCAGTGCAATGAAGCCATTATGTTCCTTTAGTGCAGCTGCCATGGAGTGGCTATGCTAGCGTGTGAGTCAAAAAAATACCTGGCGTTTGAAAGGCTACTGCTCCCAGAGTACATAAGCAATGATATTTTGCATATCTGATTGAATAGCCAACATTTACAATTATCTTAAGAATATTTCCTGGCTAAAATCGGTCATTCCTTTCAGATTCTGTAAACGATTTTCTGACAAAAATTCCTTCGAGAAACCTTGAAGAGCATGCTAAAACTACAAGCAAGTTTCCCGAATGTGTTTACCTCGCAGCGATGACTTTCAGCAAGGTTTAGCACGTGCTTTCGTCTTGTCGGGTTGAAAAGTCTTCCCCCTAGTGTGAATAACTTATTCATGGGATTCATTCTCCCATGAGGACAAAATACATGAACACATCCAAGAGTCATTATTACTAGGAAGGAGAACAAAAGGGAAATCTTGCTTGGTGTTTTCACTCATTTTTGCAGGTTTTCGAAAGGGGCTTTCTGCAGAAAACCTCCTATTTCAAAGGGTAGGAATGACTAATTAGAGCCAGGTAGATTACTGAGCCGATGTAATTTGACACATTGCGAATAAAACAAGGCTGCTTTCAATGTCATTGCTTTTATACTTAGGGAGCAGGATTTTTTTTTCAAATGACAGGTGTTTATATTGACTCACCCTGTATAAATTACAATATAGATCATAACCTAAGAAATAACATTAAGACTGATTTCCAGTCACTGAAGCATTCTGAGTGAACAAAATTTTACAAAATCTTAGGTTATTCAACTCTAAAATTCCATTCAGCTGCAAAATACAATGTTTTTCCTAAACAACAGAATTTCTGTCCATAGGCTATCCCTTAACAGTTATTTATTTCATTACAGTTATCTTATTTTTTTATTACTGTAGGCTAAACAATAGAATTTCTGCCCATCTCCTCTTTGCTTTGCTCAGTTTTAAAGGTAATTGGTCGATAAGACAAAAATATTGTTGGAGCTAACTTTTGATGTACAGATCTTAGATAACTTGTCTGACTGACCTTTGACTTCTGTTCTTGTTGAGTCTTAAATCTTGATTTTTTCTTTGGAATTGGCTCTAAAGGATTTCCTAAAATATAAAATCAAATCAAAATGTAAATTTTGATTCTCATTTTAGTTTAGCACTCTTTTACAAATTAGAAACCCAGTTAGGAAACAATCTGTTCCTTGATTGGGGGACTGTTCCCTGATAAGGAAAAAGATTCTTACAAGTGTATAAATATATATCAGTGAAAAAATGTGCAGCAGATGACATCTTTTTAGTTAACGGTAGATACCGATTTGAACTTCACATTATTTCACCATAGGATATTTTCTATTTTTTGTTCAACTGAGCAACAAGTTTGAGAAAAGTTTGATGCATTTGAATAGTGTTGCCAAATTGGGAAATGTTTTCCATATAGAAAAGAGTACCACTGTGTCATAGGAGAAGACTATAAGCACAAGCATATAATGCCTGTTAAATAATGGACTCATTTCTGATCATAAGAGAACAATGCCTGTAAGAATGAAGGCAAAGCTTAGTGTGCATCTACTTCTTCAGTCACAACAAAAAATTGGGAGCATTTGTGTCTGGTATGCCCCTGTTGTTTCATTCTGTTTTGTGAAGAGGATCTAAAAGGTGGTGCTCAAAAACAGTTGTCTCAAAAAGCCTTTTTTGGTAATAATGTGACCAGACAACGGCAATTTTGTTGGTCAAGTGCCAGTTTACATTCTTGGTAGTGAAAGGGAAGATCTTCCCTGAATCACTTCCCTGCATCACTTTGACCGTTTCCAGCTGCATCTCTGTCAAAGTGCCACTGGAAGCAGTTTGTTTACACTATTTACAAAAACCCCCAAGCTACCAATCAGATTCACCAGAATTTACTTTCGAATGAGCCTCTTGTTGCCCTGTGCTCTTTGACTTGATGATGGCACTTCAGGCAATAGAGACTCATAGTATTACTCTGAAAAACTTGGCCCTATTTAGGCCGTCAAAATTCCGCCAGTACCAATCACATTGCAAGACTTGAAAGAGAACAATGATGTCAAATTCTTGATTTGAATGATGCAGTTGACTAGATTTTGAACAAAGTTGCTACGGCAGGTGGCTGAAGTTTTCTCTGGTTTGTTTTGGTCTTAAAAACATGGAAAATTTAGCGTTTGAAAGACTCATTTTGGACTTACCAGGTAAAGTGAACTTCCTTCTTCAGATTTATACCAAGTTTCCTTGATTAAAAGTATGCTTAAAGTGATTTTCATTGCATTTTCTTTCGGCGGAGTGACCGTTGAACAGAGCTAAGGCAGTCATTCGATCCTGATTTGATGGATTAAATCATGATCGCATGCATGACAAAATAGGGCTGGGTTTTTCAGTTTCATTATGATTCCATTTTGAGCAAGGTTTACCGCAGGAAGGGACTCATCGTCATAAGTCTAGCTTCCTGTGTCAAAATTAAAGATTGCAAATTGGGTTGTGACATTGGCTGACTGGTTCCCTTTTTAGTGCCTCTGAAAGTTTTGGTCCTTTTGCTGGTTCTATTACTGTCAAAACAACTTGTGCGTTACGCGTGATTACAAATTGTCGGATTGAATTGTGACATTTAAGGAGGGATCCACTTTTCAATCTCCATGTTTACATTGCGGGTTTAATTCCCTCCTTCAAAGAAGAAGCATTGAATGTTTCAGATGACAGTAGAGCCACATGATTATGTTGTAACTTCCCCTGACACTTAATCTTCATCACGTATACACTTACCCACGAATGGTACATGGTCAAACTATGATGGTGGAGTTTCTGATAGAGCTTCGCGCCAGTTTCATTGACAGGGTAGTAAAAGATCTACCTTTTATCATTCGAGGCAAAAAATTGTTAGAAGAATGCTTGCAAGACCTAAGAAAGGACATCCTATATGAAATAAAAGAGCTGTACCCTGGCTACCAGAGCCCAGGGTAGTAGAGAGCTGTTGCCAAATCAGTTTGGTTTCATCTGAAAGGGTGTACTTTTAAGCAAATTCCAAAAGTCCCTCTTTAAAGCGTCTCACATAGTAGAGATAGGAGCCGAAAAGAATATGGAATTGCTGCCCATGCTTCATCGAAAAACATAACAATTTGGGGTTTTCCCCTATAACTGTGTCCACATATTCTGTTCCCGATCGTTATGACTGATGCTTAGTCAAAACAATAGGTTGTATTTGCATCCAAATCCCAGGTCATCCCCAAAAGATCATCAACCTTAGCATCATCACATTCGTAGAATCTGCAAAATCTTTTTCCACGTGAAATCTAACCTGTTGCAAAAAGCCATGTTGACTGTATTCTGCCCTGGCAATGAAACGGCATTGCAAATACCTTCTGCCTGTAGTTCTTCTCAAATTTCGTTTTCATAAATCATTGATATCTGCAATTTCTAAATTTCACATGCTAGCAAAATGTTGTCAGTCATCTTTGTTGGCCCTCAAACCCTTCTTTTGAATGGTTCCAAAGTACCATTCTTGGCAAAATGGTTCAAAATTTTCCACACCCTTAAGCATGTTACTCCCGTAACTTCTGAAATTTCCATGTTCAAATGCTTCTGTTCATGCAACAAAAGTATTCTCTGGTGTAGCTTGCCTCAAGGAATAATACCCTTCAACTAGGTTCAAGCTGTGTGCATCCTAGACTAAACTAAAAGTGCGGGTCTGTCTGAAATTCAACAGCTTATTCTGAAGTCAAATTTCATCAGTGGTCATCCTGATTTATCTGATCTAAATCATTATTTGACGACAGTCAATTAAAATAAAGAGAAGTAAATGAAACCATAAAAAGCAAGCAGACTTAGAGTTGAAGTACAATTTTCTGGTCATGGGGATCACATGTAACACACGAGTTGTTTTGAAAGTAATGTATTGCATTGTAAAGAATACTGAATGACCCAAAGGTGAATTATTGGGCTTCAACCTAATAAAAATGATGACCTTTTTTTATCTGTTCAGGCATCGCAATCGGACATGTTTTCTGTTTGGTCTTTGTGAATAGGCCTCCGCTATGGCATGGATTTGAAATGTGATCCATTTTGGATTTATTTGTAGTGACTTGTTGTCAGTTATTTCATTATTTTTACAGTTTAACAGTAAAGTTTTCGTTCAACCCTATTTACAATTAGAGTCTGATAACTTGACCCTAGTCATGGGTGATAAAGGAGAAGTTAGCTGTGTGTCATGAATTGCTTGCCAAGCAAAAGAAGACCTTCATGAAATTGGTGCAAATCATTGAAACTTTGACATCTGTTCATTAGTGTGATACACTTCAGGCTGCTAAAGGTAATATTTCATGATGCATAAGAAAAATTTGCAGTAAGGCTTGTGATCAATTAGATATGCAAGTGTTAAATCCTGGAAGAGCATTCCATCAAATATCAAACAGTCTACTTTGGTGATGCTTTTCTGTCACGATTACATCTCTTCTCAACCAAATACCAGTCCTAAATACCTCAATAATATAGCTGTTCCTGACAGTGACCAATCAAAACACCAAAGGATCTCAAAATTGAATGATGAGTTTTTCTACAGTACTCCATATAAACTCCTATGTTCAATAAACTAACTCCTACGTTTATTGTTTATCATTTTCATGTCTGACAGTTTGTCATTCATATTAGTAAATTGCTGCTAGTTTAAAGGATTTTGTATGTGGTTGGACTTATAAATATGAAACTGAAACTGAAATAATCCACAAAAGTTAGCTTGCATGCATTTTTGCTAAAATAGAAGAACTCATGGCAAGCAATTATTCATCCAACCTTCCCGATAGCACGTCCCTGTACCCAAAATATTGATAGTACCACCCAGGCTTTGGACACAATCATTTCGTTTTTCTTAAAATTCCACCAAAAATCCATAAACAGCCCTTTGTTCCAAAAAATCATGTAAGGGGTCAGTCATATATCAATGTTGTCCTCGCTTAGCATCATTTTGACGTTAATGGGTGGGGGGTCAACAGCCTTCAGCAACAATGACGCTAAGAACAACAATTATTTATAAATCAATTTTCATAAAGATATATTTCTATAATATTGTGAAGATTGCGATAATCTTATGTTTTACTTTCTTTCCCGAGCCTATTTTCATGTGATCCTCTCTGTCGGAGACTGTTTGCTGAAGCTTCGTTGAAATGCCAAAAGAGCTTAGGCCCTGTACTTCCTGTGCCTTTCCCGTAAGGTCTACTACTGCGGCCCTTTTCAACCTTTATTTAATGGTCATCGACAAATAATTTTTGTCACAGTTAACGGAATTGGGCTGTTAACAGCTCAACCCCCCTCCCCCTTCTTAACGACCACTAAATTCATTGCTAGATTTACTCTTGTCGCAAACGTCCCACAAAATCTTGTTACAAGCCCATTATGTTTCTTGGGTTGGGGCCTAAGCCTACCGCAACTTTTTCATGCAGATCGCAACATCAAAATTAAGTTGTGCAGCGCCAAAAAATTTACTGCCACGAGTTATTCTTTAAGGATTGATAACAAAATATTACTTATTTCAATTTTCGTCACAAAAGTAAAATTTTTAACGGATTTGAGCTGGACCCCCTCCCCCCTAACGGCCCAATTCCGTTAACTGTGATGAAAATTGTTTGTCAGTGACCCCCTAGCCACTTTTGAATGGACCGCAATGAAAGGGATCATCGACAAACAATTTTCGTCAAAGTTAACGGAATTGGGCCGTTAGGGGGGGGAGGGGATGAAGCGCAAATCCGTTAAGAAATTTTACTTTTGTGACGAAAATTGAAATAAGTAATATTTTGTTATAAATCTTTAAAGAAAAACTCGTGGCAGTAAATTTTTCGGTGCTGCACAACTTAATTTTGATGTTGCGATCTGCACGAAGAAGTTGCGGTAGGCTAGCTAAGATGAAAACACCAAGATGAGAACATTTGTCTGTTGTGTTGAATTTCTTAGAGGATGTCACACAATGGCTAATTTCATGGCACATTTTACCTCCCTTACAAACATGATGAACTCACACCTAAAAAATGGATGATATCAAATGTCATTAAATCATCCAGTTGATGTATTCCACACTGTCTTCAAAAGCTGGATGATGTCAGCAATCATGCAATCATCCACACATGGCACATTTCACATCAAATTACAGAATGGATGATTTCATCCCTAACAACATCAAGCCATCTGTGGTGTATTTCACAGAGTATGACACTAGCCAAGACAGTGTTGAATTTCATAACAAGTGAAATCAGCCAGATGTGTTGAATTTCATGGTGAATTTAACACAGTGGCTAATTTCACAGTTTCAGTTTCAGTTTCAGTTTCATCATTCACCAATCAATCCTAAATACAATTCTACACAAATACACTACACCTAAATACATACGAAATACCGCACTACACAAAAATAATAAATTAAAATTAAAGATTACAGAAAAAGTACTTTACATGATTGTATTTAAGATTGATTGATTAAGGAGGAGCTCTCTAAATAGGTTAACTAATCGAGAGAGAGCCCCCCCGTAGAAATAATAAAAACTACAACATATTTTATTAAAATCAAACAACTTTTGCCAGGTTTTTCAGAAGAGACCGAAAGAATAGCAGCAAATTTTGGGAGATTTTTTAATCGAGAAACAAGGACGAGTTCATAAAGTGAGTTTTCAGTATGAGTCAAGGAAATGAGTTTTCAATTTGGACCGAAAAACTGCAACAGAGCTGGCAACACGTATGAAAAGTGGAAGGGTGTTCCAAAGTTTGGAGCCAAAATATTGAATTGTTTGAAGACCATAAAGGGTAGTGTTCTTAAGAGATTTGAAAAGATCACCTCTGGTTGCCTGACGAGTTCCAATCTTATGGATAGTTGAGTTTGGCTGGAAGTAATTGTGAAAACAAGAAGGAGATAACCTATTTATTGCCTTGTAAACATAAGTAAGAATATTCAAATGCAAAGTATCCTCAAGTTTAAGAATTTTTAACGCCTGAAAAATTGGTGCAGAGGGTGCTGTAAATGGCTCAAATTTGATACAGCGAAGAACTCTTTTCTGCAGCCGGAATAGAGGATTTAGGTAAGATTCGAAAGTAAGTCCCCATGCTGCGATGCCATAATTGAGGAAAGAAGAAAACAGGGAGTTATAGAGACAGACAAGCATAGGGAGTGGACAGTAATGCCGTACTTTAAAGAAAATGCCAGAAGTTCTAGATAGCTTTTTACAAAGCTCAGCCGTGTGGTGCTTCCAAGAAAGATGTTCATCCATTAGTACTCCTAAGAACTTCACATATTTAGTCTTTTGGATATCATGCTTACCAATTTTAAGCCTGACATCCCCTGTCAATTTCTTTTGGGGCGAGTGAAACAGTACAAAGTTTGTTTTTTCTATGTTAAGAGCAAGTTTGTTTGAGTCAAGCCACAATTTTACTTTCTTTAGTTCTTTATTAACTTTTCTAGTCAGTAATGCTAAATCATCAGATTCACAATAGATATTAGTGTCATCAGCAAAGAGAAAAAAAGAGAAGAATTTTGATGAATTTGGCAAGTCATTGATGTAGATAAGAAACAAAAGTGGACCTAAAACTGATCCTTGGGGAACACCACAAGATATGTCACATAGAGAAGAGGAATGGCCATTTACAGAAACAAACTGCTTCCAGTTACTGAGATATGAATTAAACCAATTTAGTGCAGTCCCTCGGATGCCATAATGTTCCATTTTCTTTAAAAGTATGTCATGATTGACTGTATCAAATGCCTTTTGGAGATCAATGAAAATTCCACAACCAAACCTGCTCTTGTCAAGAGATGACTTAATAGTTTCAGTCAGACTAATAAGTGCATGGTCAGTTGAGTGACCAGTGCGGAAGCCAAATTGCATGCAAAAAAGTACCTCACAGATTTCAAGGAACTTATAGAGACGCTGGTGCATTATTTTTTCAAGGAGTTTGCTGAAGATAGAGAGGAGAGAGATTGGTCTGTAATTTGACTTTAGTGTGGCAAGCCCTTTCTTAAAGATTGGTATTACCTTGGCAATTTTCAAGTTGTTGGGGAAAATCCCTGATACAAAGGATTCATTGAAGAGGAGAGTAAGATCATTAGAGATGGGTGTATCAAGAATCTTTAGAAGCTTGACAGGAATACTGTTTGGCCCACTTGATTTACCAAGCTTTAATGACTGTATAAGAGAGGAAACTTCATTAGATGTGCAAGGGGAAATAAAGAAGGAATCTAAATTGGGAGTGGACAAGTAATCCAGAGGAGATTTTGGAGTTCTTGGGATTTTCTTTGTAATACCACTAGCAACATTGATAAAATAGTTATTGAATTCATTTGCCATTATGACTGGGTCATTAACCTTGGTGCCATCTTCATCTTTTAAACATGAAATTGTCTCAGCATTTCCAGGTTTTATGCTTATTATGCTCTTTATCCCTTTCCATAGCATTTTCATGTTGCTTTTATGTTCATCAAAATACTGATGATAATAATTTTTCTTGCTTTCTCTTATTTCATTCACAATACGGTTTCGAAATTGCTTGTAGGCTTGAAGATCATTCGCAGAATTAGTTAATTTGAACTGACGGAATAGATTATCTCTAATTTTAATCATTTTCTGAATGCGCAGATTAATCCAGGGTCTGCTTCTGAGTTTTAATGCTTTTTTTGATAACTTTTTCTGAGGAAGATGTTTGTCAACAAGATTGTGAAGTTTTAACAGGAAGATTTCAAATTTTTGATTTACATCAGTTTCATTATCATTCAGGTAGGATCTTTCAATATCTTTATAGTCTGAAAGGAATTTATCTTCATTAAAGTTTTTATAATCATAGGCATAGTAGGATGAAGTTTTGTACTCAGGGGCATTATCATACAGGATTGCAAACTGAGGAAGATGGTCTGAGATTAAAGATAGTATGTTGCCACCACATATGTTACTTTCAGTTGCATTATTTATATAAATATGATCAATGATGGTAGAGGAAGTGTCGGTAATACGTGTTGGGTGCAGGATGGATGGCTGAAAGTGATAAGAGAACATCATGTTGACAAACTCATTTGTAGCAGTGTGACTTTCATAATTCAGCAGGTCAATGTTGAAATCACCCATAACAGCAATTAACTTATTTTCTTTTGCTAAATTTCCAATGATCTCATTAAAATGGTCATTAAACTTGTTGATATCAGAACTTGGATGTCTGCATACACAGCAGCAAATCACATTTTTAGCCTTTGGATTACTAATCTCAATCCAGACAGTTTCAAAATCAACATCACAGACACAAAGGTCATCCCTTTTGATAGCTTCAAGATTAGATCGAACATAGATTCCAGCACCACCAGCTGAGCTGAGAGAAGGAGTATAGTGAAACTTATAACCAGGAAGCTCAACATTTGTTTTTATTTGAGAATCAGGTGAGACCTTTATTTCAGAAAGTCCTATGACTTGAAAGTTTATACTGAGGCTTGAGAGAAGGGCATGAAGTTCATCAAAATGAAGAGAATGGCTTCTGATATTCATGTGAAACAGTGAAAGATCCTTTTCAGACAATTCCATAGAGGCGATTTCTTGAACCGTGTTATACTGTGAGATAATATTAGGGTTCAAGTTCTCATCAGTATCATAATCAGATAGATCAGATCAGATCAGACAGTGTGGCATATTTCAACTCTTTTCCACCTGTGTAGGCCCCAACCCAAGACATATAATAAACCTGTGACAACAGTTTGTGGGACGTCCGCGATAAGAGAAAATCTAGCGATAAATTTAATGGTCCATTAAGAAGGGGGGAGGGGGGTCGAGCCGTTAACGGCCCAATTCCGTTAACTGTGATAAAAATTATTTGTCGATGACCGCTAAGAAGGGTGGGGCCCCCTTACAGATTGGGGGGTCTGAAAGTTAGCGTCGAAATGACGCTAAGCAAGGACGAAATAGATATATGACTGACCCCTAAGCGTTTTCGAAGGAGCAAAATGCCCCTCGCCTCGGTAGGCCTGGGCCCAACAAAAGCCAAAAGGCGTGCTTCACCTGTTTCATCAAGTTTTACGATGTCTCTAGCACTTTCAGTCACATCTCTTCTAACTCTCTGAACTTTAGCAGATGGGTCAGCTCCTTGGCGAAGAAATTGCTCCTGAAATCTTAAGAGATCGTCTTCGTTTTCTTTCCGTTTTGGTCTCTGCATATTTTCCCGCGCTGCTTTTACTGGGCGACTTGGCCCTCAATACCATCGAAAGTCGAAACCTGCACGCTGTCAAAAAGGTGAGAATGAGAACCATATTTAGTTGGCCACTGTATGATTACGAGGCAGTGAGATCTGCTGACTGCGCAAACATTGCAAACAACTGGCGGGAAAATTAGGATGACACGGTCTGTTATCACAACAATCATGCAAAATATGATATCAGCATCTTGAAACTTGACACAGCTATGAAATTTGACATGCCAAAAACGATGCAATGTGGTAACAAGCTGAAAAATGCCCCCAAATGCCATTTTTAGACAGGGGTACTTGGTCTAGTGCTCTATAGGGGGGCCTCCCTCATAAAGCGGAAACCGCAAGTGATTAAGAATCTTTCTTTGTGTATTATTATTATCATTATTATTATTATTATTATTATTATTATTATTATTATTATTATTATTATTATTATTATTATTATTATTATTATTATTATTATTATTATTATTATTATTATTATCGTTATCGTTATCGTTATCATTATCATTATCATCATTATTATTATTATTATTATTATTATTATTATTATTATTATTATTATTATTATTATTATTATTATTATTATTATTATTATTATTATTATTAGTATTATTATTATTATTATTATTATTATTATTATTATTATTATTATGTTCTTTTTATCACAGAAAAAAGTTCCTGGTAAGTTCGTCCCGAAAGCAAGCTAGAACACAAATGCGATGTAAGGCCAATAATTTGAACTCTAAAATGAAAAGAAACTATTTTTCAAATAAGATTCAATCCTGTGCTGGGGACACTAAGGAAACTTGGAAGACAATAAACCAGTTGGTTAATAAAAGGTCCAAAACAACTGAGATCTTGTCTCTGAAAGATGGCGAACACACAATTTCTAAACCCCAAGATATAGCGGAAACCATGAATAAATTTTTCTGCAACGTTGGTAAGGACCTCAGCGAAAATATACCTAACAAAGAAAACCCTCTTTTAAATGGTGATTATGGTGAAAGAGAGACTGATTCCACCTTTTCTTTTAAACCTATTACTACTGATGAGGTTAAAAAAGCATGTTCTAAGATTAAAAATTCAAATGGATCTGGTACTGATCGCATTTCTAGTCACTTTATAAAAGTAGGTATTGAGATTTTGGCTCCTTCGCTTGCCCAACTCTTCACAATGTCTCTGTCCGTCGGCTGCTTCCCTGACAACTGGAAGACTGCTTGCGTAGCGCCGATGTTTGATAAATCTACTGTAGACATTAAACTCATAATGATAATGAGGACTGTGGTGATAAGGTGCCACAACCACCAGTATTTTTATCGTGACACCATCACTAGGGGGGTTGCCAACCAAGGCTGAAGGGTCCCCCTACCCATGAGACAGACTAGCCCCCGCCGGACGCCAACCCGGTATTTCAAGGCCTCGGGGAGAGCTGACAGGTACTACACCTATTGTTATTATTATTATTATTATTATTATTATTATTATTATTATTATTATTATTATTATTATTATTATTATTATTATTATTATTATTATTATTATTATTATTATTATTATTATTATTATTATTATTATTATTATTATTATTATTATTATTATTATTATTATTATTATTATTATTATTATTATTATTATTATTATTATTATTATTATTATTATTATTATTATTCAATTGTACATTCTCGGGTTAGATGTGTTCCGGTTTATGCTTTGAAAGCAAGTTGCAACAAGCAACTAAAGGTTTCAAAGTCAATCTCCAGCTTCTTCAGGTTTCTAGCACCTTCCTCAATATTCTCGCTGTGCCTAATAATGCTGTTTTTTGGACATGTTCAGTTCTCAAATCAATCCCAATCTTCTCTATCCAGTTATCAAATTCTGTCGATACTGCTCCCAATGCGCCAATAACAACAGGAATGACAGTCACTTTCTTCATGCCCCACATAGTTGCTACTTCTCTTTTCAATACTTTCCAATTTTTTCTTGCTCTTTCGTTCTTACTCGAGAATCCCACGGCACTGCTACATCAATGATCTGGCATTCCTTTGCATCTTCATTTACCACCACAATGTCCGGTCTTCTTGCTTCAATTTCGTGATCGCACTGGATGTTGAAATCCCACAATATCTTAGTATTTCCCTTTCTTGAAACACCCTCCGGTTGATGTTCGTACCACTTATTTGCCCTGTCAATGTCAAGCTCGCCACATAACTCCCAGTGTATATTCCTTGCCATGTTATCATGCCTTCTCTTGTATTCTCGCTGGGCTAGCATCTTACATTCGCTCACAATGTGGTTGATAGTCTCTCCTTTTTCACCACATAACCTGCACAGAGGTGACTCCAACGTTTTATCAATATGATGTTTTACATAGTCTGTTCTTAATGCCTGATCTTGTGCAGCACATATCAATGCTTCTGTACCAGCTTTCAAATCACCATTTTGGAGCCATCCCCAGGTCTTATCTTTATCAATGTTTTCATCCATGTCTCCAATGTATTGTCCGTGCATTCTTTTTTCTTTCCACGCTTGTTCACTTGCGTTGATCTGATTCTTTTGAATTCTTCCGGTCTTACTGTCTCCTCTGTTTTGATGGTCGTTTTCATACTTGCCACTTTCAGCATTGGTTCATTACTTTGCTTCACGTACCAACCCAAGCTGTTCTCTTCACCCTTTATACACCATTCGCAACTAATTAGTCCCCTTCCTCCTTTGCGCCTTGTTACATACAACCGTGCAACGTCACTCTTTGGGTGAAGCGTTTTATACATTGTCATTAATTTCCTAGTTTTTCTATCCATCCATTCAAGCTCTTCCCTTGTCCATTTCAGCAACCCAGCTCCATATCTTAAGAGTGAAATCGTCCACACATTGATTGCCTTTACTATATTGTTTCCATTCAATTTCTACTTCACTATCAATCTTGTCCTTCTCAGATATTCATATTTAAATTTGTCTTTCATTTCTTTTTCCTTGATGTTGTCCAGTTCCAATATCCCAAGGTACTTGTAGCCATCCTTCTCTACTTCCTTAATCGTCTCACCATTTGGTAGTACTATACCATCCGTTTTGTTTAATTTTCCTCTTTTCATAATCACTACATCACACTTCTTTATCCCGAATTCCATTCCTATATCTTTACTGATCACTTGCACTGTCTTAACCAAACTGTCAATCTCCCTTTCATTTTTCCCAAAGAGTTTCAAATCATCCATAAACAGTAGATGGTTCACCTTCAAATTTCCCTCCTTGATAACATAACCTGCCCTTATCTTTCGCAGAACTTTAGTTAATGGTATCATGCAAATTACAAATAGCAATGGGGAAAGGCTATCACCTTGAAAGATTCCCCTTCTGATATCAACTTTTCCCAGATTCTCCCCACTTGATGTTAGCTCTGTTGCCCAATTCTTCATGGTATTTTCTATAAAATTCTTGATGTTCTCAGAAATTTGGCTCAGCTCTAAGCATTCCAAAATCCACGAGTGTGGAACTAGGTCATATGCTTTGCGATAGTCTACCCATGCCATGGCTAAATTTTTATGTCCTTTTTTGCAGTCCTGCAAGATCACTTTGTCTATGAGGAGTTGATCTTTCGTTTCCTCTGCTTTTCCTTCTACATCCTTTCTGTTCTTCCGGCAGTACGTTGTTTCTTTCTAAGTACTCATACATACTCTCAGCTATTACTCCAGTCAACAGTTTCCACATCAATGGCAAACAAGATATAGGTCTGTAATTGTCAACTGCGTTACCCTTTGAACGATCCTTCTGGCACAAAACAGTTCTTCCTTGAGTCATCCAGCTTGGTACAGGTATTCTGTTATTAATCATATCATCCATTTGACACGCCATTCTACCATGTAATGATGTCAGTTTCTTTATCCAATAACCCTGAACGCCGTCAGGGCCTGGGGACTTCCAGTTTGGTATCTTTTTGCACTGTTGTCTTATCAAATTTTCTGTGATTTCTATATTTTCCTGCTGTTCACCTTGTTGTTCTACTTTCAGGTCATTTAACCATTCTGCATTTTTATTATGATGTTTTTCATTGCCCCAAATATGTTTCCAAAATGCTGTACTTTGCTGGGCATCGGGTTTCACTTCTTGTTTTCGATTCTCTCCATTAAGATCTTGGTAAACCTTTTTCTGGTCGTAGCGAAATATTCTATTTTGCTTATATTGTTCTATTCGTTGTTCATACCTCCTGATCTTAGCAGCCTTTGCACTAAGCCTTTGCTTGAGTTCCTCTATTACAGTATTTAATCCTTTTTTCTTGATGTGATACTAATGTTCCAAGTTGTTATATTTCTCCTTATTTCTTATTTCATTTCTTTTGTATCTCTCCAAGATGCTGATATGTTTTCTTATTTCATTTATTTTCTTTCTTATTCTTCTTTTCCAGAATGGTTCCTTGTTTCTCTCTGGTCTGTTCTCTTTGACCTTAAGTCCCACTTTCTGTCCCACATATGTAGCCACTGCAGCAATCAACCTATTTGTGTCCGAAATCGTTGAATTTTGGATGAAGTCAATCGCCTGGTTCACCTTTTTTATTTCTTGATCTAATCTACTTCTTTCGATTTTCTTAAACCCCTTAGGAGCTTCCACGTTGTCTTCTTTCATCATGTTGACGATGCTATCTACAATCTCTGTTTGTTCTTCATTCATGTCCACTTCTCCCCCTGCTATCTCAATCTCAACCTCTTCTGGTTCTACTTCCTCTACATTGTCTGCATCATTAACATTTCTCTCTTCAGTTAAATCAACCTCCTGTTCTTCCTCTTGTAGCACTCTCCTCTTAATCTCCTCAAGTTCAACCAACGTCAGCCATTCATTCTTTCTGATTGCTCTTGCCTGATCACACAAACGTTGTTCACTACATTTAAAAATTTCCCTTTCATTCCATATCCGATGCATCCTTTTCCTATATCCTTTTACTGGTTTATTATTTTCATCCATTGGGTTACTGAGATAATAACACTCCATGACAGCAATATTAATCGCCTTATTCCATTTCATTCTGGCAGTCACAGGATTACGACCGGGCCCACGCTGCTCTTCCATGAGATACCTGCCGGGCGAGGAACCTTCATTATTTCTGGATCCAGTCCCATTTACGCCGTTGTTTGATAAATCTACTGTAGACATTAAACTCATAATGATAATGAGGACTGTGGTGATAAGGTGCCACAACCACCAGTATTTTTATCGTGACACCATCACTAGGGGGGTTGCCAACCAAGGCTGAAGGGTCCCCCTACCCATGAGACAGACTAGCCCCCGCCGGACGCCAACCCGGTATTTCAAGGCCTCGGGGAGAGCTGACAGGTACTACACCTATTGTTATTATTATTATTATTATTATTATTATTATTATTATTATTATTATTATTATTATTATTATTATTATTATTATTATTATTATTATTATTATTATTATTATTATTATTATTATTATTATGTTCTTTTTATCACAGAAAAAAGTTCCTGGTAAGTTCGTCCCGAAAGCAAGCTAGAACACAAATGCGATGTAAGGCCAATAATTTGAACTCTAAAATGAAAAGAAACTATTTTTCAAATAAGATTCAATCCTGTGCTGGGGACACTAAGGAAACTTGGAAGACAATAAACCAGTTGGTTAATAAAAGGTCCAAAACAACTGAGATCTTGTCTCTGAAAGATGGCGAACACACAATTTCTAAACCCCAAGATATAGCGGAAACCATGAATAAATTTTTCTGCAACGTTGGTAAGGACCTCAGCGAAAATATACCTAACAAAGAAAACCCTCTTTTAAATGGTGATTATGGTGAAAGAGAGACTGATTCCACCTTTTCTTTTAAACCTATTACTACTGATGAGGTTAAAAAAGCATGTTCTAAGATTAAAAATTCAAATGGATCTGGTACTGATCGCATTTCTAGTCACTTTATAAAAGTAGGTATTGAGATTTTGGCTCCTTCGCTTGCCCAACTCTTCACAATGTCTCTGTCCGTCGGCTGCTTCCCTGACAACTGGAAGACTGCTTGCGTAGCGCCGATTTTTAAGCAAGGCTCAAAAGATGATAGGTCGAATTATAGGCCTATATCGGTGCTACCTGTTGTCTCTCGTTTATTTGAAAAGCTTGTCTATAACCAGCTGTACGACTACCTTGACAAAAACAAGATGATTTTTACTGATCAGTCTGGTTTTCGAGCCCTTCATTCGGTCCTGACGTCTCTGTTGAAGTGTACGAATGACTGGTACCTAAACATTGATAAAGGTAAATACACGGCTGTTGTTTACATAGACCTCAAGAAAGCTTTTGACACAGTCGATCATGATATTCTATTGAGGAAGCTCAACTTCTGTGGCCTAAAAGGAAAAGAACTAAGCTGGTTTCGTTCGTATCTCACCGATAGACGACAATGCTGCAAGGTAAACGGTCGAATCTCCGCTACAGACAGTATAACCTGTGGGGTACCACAAGGATCTTGCCTTGGTCCCCTTCTCTTTCTTGTCTTTATCAATGATCTTCCTAGTTGTTTGAAAAATTCCCTTGTATCCATGTATGCAGATGACACAAGCATTTACTATGCCTCTGAATCTGTTTCAGAAATTAATCAGGCAGTTAATGCTGACTTAGAAGCTTTGAAGGGCTGGCTTGAAGGAAACAAGTTGTCTCTGAACGTAGCTAAGACAGATGCAATGATCATAGGAAGCAATGGAAAGCTTAGAAAAATCGACTCTGTCGATTCCACTAAACCGCAATTTAAGATTGGTTCCGAGGATATCAAGTTGGTAAAGGAGGTCAAATACCTTGGTGTCCAGGTTGACCATCAACTAAAATGGACATCTCAATTGGCCTTAACAACTAATAAGATCTCTAGAGGTATAGGTATGCTTCGTTATGCCAAGCAGTACCTTCCATTATCAACCGTCAAGACTATGTATAAGAGTTTAGTGGAGCCGAACTTTAGATATTGCTGTCCTGTCTGGGGAAATGCTGGGGTGACTGTCATTGAAAAATTGCAGAAACTCCAAAATCGTGCTGCAAAAATTGTTACCAACAGTCCATTTGATGCGACCGCTTTACCAGTTATTCGTGCGCTTCAATGGCCCACTGTTAGGGAACGTATTGATTTTGAATCTCAGAAAATAGTTTTCAGATCCCTTCAAGGAGACGCGCCTTCCTACATGAAAGACATGTTCACGAGAGTCAACAATTCCACTGCTCGTTCTCTTAGGAATGCTGAAGTCGACCTCAGGTTGCCATTGTTAAGATCAGCAGGGGGGCAGAAATGCTTCTCGTACCGAGGCGCTAAGCTTTGGAACAGTCTTGGTACCGACGCTAAGAACTCTTCAACCCTGAGAGCCTTCAAGAGAGAGGTGGAAAAATGAACACTTAAACCTTTTCGTTTTTTTTTGTTGATTTTTGAACAATTGTAATTTCAATTTAGTTCGAAATACTGGTTTTTATTGTAAATTATTAATTATTGTAAGTTTTTAGCATGGCCCCCTGTAAATCAGTTATTCTAACTGAGGGGCTACCATGGGTAAAAAATATAAAATCAAATCAAATCAAATCAACAACTAGCCTCAGGTTTCGAGAACCTTTCTCAATGTTCTTGCAGTTCCTAACAATGCCGTTTTCTGTATCACTTCAGTCCTGATCTTGATTCCTATCTTCTCAATGTATTGCTCTGCTTCTTTTGTGACACATCCCAATGCACCAACTACAACTGGAATGACAGTTACTTTTCGAAGGCACCATAATCTTGCAATTTCTCTTTTTAGATCTTGATACTTTTCAATTTTCTCTTGTTCCTTCTGTTTTATCCTTGTATCTCCTGGTACAGCTATGTCAATGATTAAGCACTCTTTTTCTGGTTTTAGCACGACAACAATGTCTGGTCGCCTATGCTCAATTTCGTAATCTGTGTTTATGTTAAAGTCCCACAGTACCTTAATGCTTTCATTTTCAGTAACGCCTTCTGGCTTATGATTGTATTTAAGTTCAGGCCTGACTGAACTGTTGTTAATCCTACCTCTCTCATGCGAAGGAGCTATAGTATAAATCCAGTTCAGAGAATGACGTCACCTCCTTTCACTTTCAGTTTAGAACACACAGACAGGCTGTGTTGGTTTCCCCTAGGTGGATTAGCCAGCCAAATACCATTACGACAAACTCAGAGGAAAGGAATTTTATCCTACGCGAACAGTGCCAAGAAATGATGAAGTGCCCCTAGCATTGCAATACCTAGGATTAACACCTTGGAGATTTGAATAACAGCATTCTTTGCTTTTAACCAAAAGGCACCATTAAGATTCCAGACTGGTGAGTTGGATTGGACCAATGAAAATACAACTCCTAGCCATGTGAGTTTGCTTGACCAATCAGAGGTCAGGCCCAAACTTCCCTGGCCATAAATGTTCAGCACATGGTGAAAAACCCCTCTTCGTTTTCACCTCGAGTTAAACGACGTATGCTGATCTAAGTAACGATATCGCTGAAAAGTTTCCCTCCCACCCTCCCACTGAGTAATTCAAACTCGTAGCCTGAGTGCATGATACGTGTGAAGTCTTAGCAAGCAACTTGATTCGCATGTAATTGAAACTCTATGCTTAGCTTTAGTCGTATCTCAATTATGAACTTTTCAAGCACAGAACTGACTTTTTCACCGGGTAGTAAATTCTAAATGAAGTGCAAGTAGTGGTGGCAGGAAGTACTTTAAAACTGTACTTTCCCCAGAATAGACTCAGACATATCTTACATAAAGCTGACTCCAAACGTATGCAATCAAGCTCTAAATCAATTAGCGGCTTAATTTTCCGAGAATTCTTTTTAGGTTTCATTCTCAGCACAAACCCAAAACAGCTTTTTCCACCTTAACAGCAATGTCTGATATATTTTTACCGGAGGGGTACGTGAGTGTTGCCTTGGGAACCCGGCTCCCTCTCGGCACTCGCGCAACCTCCTTCGGATTGCTGGTTGCCAGCCATGACGACAGAGCCCCGGCACTCTGTATCGCTTGAGTATCGCCAGCACCCAACCAAGATGAACTGCAAGCATGGTCTGGCATTGCCTGCCCTTATGGGATATTGCATCCCTCGACGGGTCTTGCTCAACCATACCAGGTCTTCTTGCCACAATGCACTTCCAAGCCCCACATATAGTATTTTAAGTTACTGTGTATCTTGTATTAGTAGTTATTATGGTTGCTTCGTTAGCTTCATAGTATCATGCGAGAGCCTATCTTTTGCCCACTTCTTGCTTCGAATTTGCGTACCCTAGTCGGAAATTGGCGCGATAAAAAGAAAGAGCCCATGTACCCAGGGAGGGGTTGGATTAAACCACTGTTCAGCCCTGGGTAGGTCATACTTCTTGCAAATCTCCCAGTGAACTATCCGTGCTACGTTGTCGTGGCGTCGCTTATATTCCTTCTGGGCTAATTTGCTACATTCACATATGATATGGCTCACTGTTTCCCCCTTCTCACCACACATTCTGCAACTCGGCGAATCTCTTGATTTTTCGATATGATGTTTAACGTAATTCGTAAGTATTGCTTGTCCTTGTGCTGCCATAATTAGTGCTTCTGTTCCTTTCTTCAAGTCTCCATTTTTTAGCCACAACCATGATTTCTTCCTGTCTACTATCCCATCCGTATCTCTGAAAAACTGACCATGCAGTACTTTTTCATGCCACTTGACTTCTCTTTCTTTTTTCTTTGATATTTATACTCTGATGGCTTAATGATGTCAGTATTCATTTCCTGTTGTTTATGCACTGCTTTTAATAATTGCTCTTGGCTGCTTTTAACATACCATCTAAGGCTATTTTCCTCTGACTGGACAGTTTCTAATACACTTTGCAATCCCCTTCCACCTCTCTGTCTTGCAACATACAATCTATCGACGTCACTTTTTGGATGTAATGCTCCATTCATCGTCATAATTTTCCGTGTCTGTCTGTCTAGTTTCTCCAGTTCCGCTTTCGTCCACTTCACTATCCCAGCCCCATATCTCATCACAGCTACTGCCCAAATATTCATTGCTGAAATGGCATTCCTGCTGTTCAAGTTTGACTTCAATATAAGTTTAATCCTTCGCTTGTATTCCTTCGTGAATCTCTCTTTCATTTCCTTCTCCTTTATCCCATCTAGTTCTACTATACCCAAGTACTTGTGACCTTCTTCGCTGACGCCTTTCATCTTCTCTCCATCCGGTAGTTCCATTCCATCACAAGTTATCATCTTTCCACGCTTCATGATAATTACACCGCACTTTTCTATACCGAATCGCATGCCAATGTCACAACTAAATCTATGCACTGTATTTACAAGTGATTCTATGTCTCTTTCACTCTGTCCAAATAGCTTTAAGTCATCCATATATAGAAGGTGATTTAATTTTGGCTGATTCTTTCCCAAACTATATCCAGCTTTCATCTTTCTCAAAATTAGTGACATTGGTATGAGACAGATAACAAATAGGAGTGGCGAAAGGCTATCTCCTTGGAATATTCCACGTTTGACGTTGACATCCCCTAATACTTTATCTCCTGCGTTCAACTGTACCTTCCATTTCGTCATACTCTTTTCAAGGACGTTCACAATGTTATCAGCTGCCCCAACCAGTTGTAGACTCTTTAGTATCCACGAGTGTGGTATCATGTCATACGCCTTTTTATAATCCACGTACGCCATAGCTAGGTTGGTGTGTCTTCTTTTACAGTTCTTAAGTACCATTCTATCAATGAGTAGTTGATCCTTCGTTCCGCGTGTCTCTTTACGACAGCCTTTCTGTTCTGATGGTAACATATCATTAGTATCTACATGCTTGTACAGCTGCTCGGACAGCATACCCGTTAGCAATTTCCACATTAGTGGTAAGCATGAAATAGGTCTGAAGTTACTTGCAGCATTTCCCTTACTTCTGTCCTTCACACGTAATACCGTTCTTCCATACGTCATCCATGCTGGAACGTCTCCACTTTCGACTACCGCATTTAACTGGCAAGCAATTCTATCGTGTAATGATGACAAGTTTTTCAGCCAATAGCCTTGTACTCCGTCAGGCCCGGCTGCCTTCCAATTTGGTATTTTCCCCGTTTGCTTTCTTACATCCTGGGCAGTGATTTTAACATCATCTTGTTTATTGACTCCTTTTGATTCAGTTTCGATCTCTCGTAGCCATTCGGCATCATCGTTATGTTCTACTGGGTTGTCCCATATTTCACTCCAAAACGTTCTACTTTCGTCCGCATTTGGTACTGTGTTCTCTTTAATTACTTCACCATTCAATTCTACAAAAACTCGCTCTTGGTTCGATGAAAACATCCTGTTTATTCTAAACTGGTTTATCCGCTTTTCATATCTGTCTATCTTTGCTGCTTTCGCTGTTATTCTTTGCTTAAGCTCTTCCATAACAACCTTTACTCCTTTCTTCTTCACATGATGCTTTTTGAAGATCTGTTCTAGTTTCTTCATATTTTTTATTTGTCCTTTCGCATAACGATCTAATTTGCCAACAGTTCTCCTCAACTCATCAATATCCCGTTGGATCCTCCTTTTCCAAAATGGTTCTTGAGACACTTTATCCTTTCTCTGTTTCAATCCTAACCGATGGCTCACATAGACAGCTACAGCATTTATCAGATCGTTTGTTTCTGTTACATCATTTGCCATAATATATTTCAATACCTTATTCACATTGCTAGTGATCTCCCTGAGCTTTTTCCGATCTGCTTTTCTAAAAGAGACATTTGTGATCTTTTCCTTCTTTTTAAACAATTCACAGATAATCTTTATCATTTCCAGCTGTTCTTCCGTTAATTCCGAATCAGTCAATATATCAAATTCTGATGTTGCAATTTCTGTTTCACCCTGCGTTGGTTCATTTTCATCTTCCAGTTGTCCTGGTCTCTCTTCTTCGCCGGTTTCGACATTCTCTGTATTAATTCTTTGTTCTGACAAATTACTGTCTTGTTCCTCGCTTACTTGCACTTCTTCGTTATTTCTGTTCTCAACTTTCCTCCTGATTTCCTCTAGTTCAACGTTGCTAAAGTAGTCATTTGTCTTGATTACCCTGACTTGATCTAGGAGCCTTTGCGCGGATACTTCAAACAAACCTCTGTCATCCCAATTTCTTTTCATCCTCTTCATAAAACCTCTCCTATCAGGTTCACCTTCGTAGTAACATTCCATTACAACCTTGTTAAACGGCCTCCAGTTAATTCTTTCTCTTCTTCGATTGGCAGTAGCTGAATAACGACCGGGCCTGCGCTGCTCATCCACAGGGCACCTGCCGAACGAGGAATCTTCACCAATACAGGTTCCAGCCCCATTCACGTTGTTATCTGAAATATTTTCTTGATTCATTTTACACTCAAAAGAGGATTGTGTTTAAAGGTGCACTACCACTAGTATTTTTATCGAGACACCATCTCTAGGGGGGTTGCCAACCAAAGCTAAAGAGTCCCCCCTACCCATGAGACAGACTAGCCCCCGCCGGACGCCAACCCGGAACTTCAAGGTCTCGGGGAGAGCTAACAGGTACTACACCTTGCTCAAGGGTGACCTGGAGGTAGTTGTGGCAAAAGGTAACTTCATTATCCCACGTCGAAACTCCACAACCGGGTGCAGTTTATAGTCATACCCAGGACAAATTATTATTATTATTATTATTATTATTATTATTATTATTATTATTATTATTATTATTATTATTATTATTATTATTATTATTATTATTATTATTATTATTATTATTATTATTATTATTATTATTATTATTATTATAACATTATTTACAGTTGGTTTAAAATATAATAGTTCTAATTTGAACTAATTAAGACCAACTATTTACACAAAAATAAAAAACTAATTACAATCAGATATACAAATACACTTCTGATGAAATTCCCACGGACTCTTTATCTACATATTTTGCATGAGCAATTGTCACCCTTCCACTCTTTAATTGATCTCTTAAAGCTAGTACTGGTTGCCAGACTTTTTATTGAGTCAGGCAAAGTGTTCCAAAGGATGGCACCCCTGAAGGATAATGAATCATTCCCATATGATAATGTATTGGTGCTCGGTAACTGTAGAAGATTTTTTGTCCTTAGGTTATAGGCCACATCTTTTGTCTGGAAGATATTCCACATTAAAGATGGATTTTCCGAATTGAGGCATTTATATATTTCCAGCATTAATTTTTGCAAATTTTGAGTGTGAATTGTACATTCGCTACCTCTAGCTAAGAGTTCAGCAAAGGAGGCTGCGATATACTGCCACATTATTCTCAGTGCCCTTTTGTGTACTCTGTTTATTGATGCATTGGCATCTTTGCCACAGAACATCCATATTAAAGGACAATAATTGAAATTTGACATGATAAATGTATTGTACAGAATACGTCTCTTGTCCTGATCTAAATATTCCGCTACTCGCGAAAACGCGCTAGTCTTATTGTTGGCTTTTTTACGTAGAGTATTTACATGTTCGGAAAATTTTAGCTGGCAGTCAATAGTAATACCTAAAAGTTTGACGATGCTGGTTGCAGGAATAGGTTTCTTATCAATTTCAAATACATACTCCTGGTCTGATTTCAGCCCAAGAAACATGACTTGAAATTTGGAGAGATTTGCAACCATTCCATTGTCCCGAAACCAACACAACGCACTATGAGTATCATCCTTGAGACAGGATACAACAATTTTTGACTGCATGCATATATTGTATTGTCATCCGCAAAATTACAAAACTCTGATCTAGTAATGGCATATGTGAAGTCATTCATAAAAAAGTTAAACAATCTTTCGTACAGCTACAGTCCCTCCGTCTAAAATATCCAAAAAATATAATTCTAGGTTACATCAATATCAATTCAATAAGGCACAAATTTGAATCTTTCTCGATGATGGTGAAAGATCATTAAGATGTGCTAATAATCTCTGAAACCAAGATAGATTCAACTTTCCCTGATAGCCAGTTTCAGATATTTGGCTTTAAGAAACCACTTAGGCTAGATGTGACAGAAAACAGTGGTGGGATATTAGTTTACGTTAGAGACAACCTCATAGCTATCACGGAAAATTTCGAACATTAATGTTCCAGATGATATCCAAGTGATCCCATTTGACATTAATGTAAGGAAACAGAAATGGTTGCTGCTGCCAATCTATAGCCCTCCACATCAATTACAGAACAACTATCTCAGCTGTTAGATAGACTGTCTGGATTTGAGAATGTATTGGTCCCTGGGGACTTCAACATGGAACCAAACAACCAACATCTGCGCTCCCTATTGGAGAAGGATGATCTCATAAATATTATCAAAGGGGCTACATGCTTCAAGTCGTCCAGGGGCCGATGCATTGATTTAATATTGACGAATAAGCGGCACTCACTCATGAAGACTCAGTCGTTTGAAACAAGATTTAGTGATCACCACCATAGACCCTGCCACCATCTTATATACACAATCTTTAAAAAAGGGCTTAAAACAACTTACCGCAAGGTTCCCCCAATAAAGTTGGTTTATCGAAACTCCAAAAAATGGTCAGAAGAGCACTTTATGTCAGACTTAATGCGAAATCTCCAATCTATGCCAACGATCAGTTACACAAACTTTGAAACAGCTTTTGAAAATGCACTGGAAGCAAATGCTCCCAAGAAAGCAAAGGCTATAAGGGGCAATAACAAACCCAATGTGAACAGGGAATTGCGAAAAGCTGTAATGAAATAACAAACCTGAAAAACATTGCAAATGAAAGTAAGCGAGAAGCTGACATTAGGAATTACAAGGACCAGAGGTACTATGTTGCAAATTTGAACAAAAAAATAAAACGAGAGTACTTTAAATCCATTCAATCAAAGACGATCGAAAATGATAAAAAAATTTGGAAAACTGTGAAACCATTATTTTCAAATACAAATACTATGAGTGAGAAAATCACCCTGATTGAAGACGATAAGATAATCACAAATGACGCTGAGGTTGCAGAGTGCTTTAATACATATTTCACTAATATAACAGGCAGTCTGGATATAGCTCCTACATTTAGCGAGGTTCATTAGGTAGCAGAGGACACTACGATCGAACAATTGACAACTGTGGCAGTACAAAAATATAATACGCATCCCAGTATTATAGCAATCAAACAGAAATATGGAACCAGTGACAATAAATTAGAATTTTCTCATGTAAACCCATGGGAGGTTGAAAACAACTTGATTCTTTAAATGTCAAGAAATCGCACAGTGGAATTATTCCAACATTCTTGCTCAAAGCAACTAAAAATGTCATATGCCCTTTCCTGACAGACTGTATAAATTGTGCCATCCACGAGTCAGCCTTTCCGGATAAACTAAAAGAAGCTGATATAACCTCTATATTGAAAAAGGACGAGACAGCTATTAAAGAAAACTATAGGCCCTTAAGTGTTCTTCCTTCAACATCTAAGGTTTATGAGAGACTGTTGAAAGATCAAATGATCAACAGGGGCGCACATCCCGAAAATCATTTGGGGGTTGTAAGTTGGCTAGGGACCGAATTTTGAAGAGTTGTGCTGAGACCCATGTTGCACTATACTGGAGTGCAATCTAAGAGTTAAATCATTCATACTAGGATTGGATTTTGGTTCCAGCGCGCCAGAATAAGCCACTAAATAGTCCTTTTTGAACCATTTTTCAGATGCAGTATAAAATTGTCCCATTCTTGATAGGCCAGTATGTAGGCTAGGCTGCAGTTATAATTCGAATGACCGAATTTGATGTTTTCTCAATCTGGTCTGTAGTCAATAGCTAATGGTATGGCGTGAATGAACACTTTTCCGGGTCCGTCGCCATACATGCTCGTGATAAAAAGCAGTTTCCCAAGAACTCTTTTTTCGGCAGCTGCCTAAATCAGTTTAAAAAATCGATCACAGTTGCCAACACTGTGCTCAAGAGGACTGCACAAAATCTCAGAGTAAAGTAATATTTATTTTTGCATTTACCAATTGACTTCGTATGCAGATATCAGACACTTTTCAAATTTCAAGTTTCCAAGTCTTCAAGAAAGCAGCTCCTGGAAAGCTTGGTCGATGCTTTCAAACCATGTTTTGTGCCCTTAGAATACCACTTTAACATGTCCACTGATCAAAAGGAAGTAAAAAAAAAATTGAGAAAAGCATCCAAACATGAATTAGAGGAATCGAATCGAGCCAGAAAATTAAATTCTGGTCTGGGGCTCTCCTAGTTGAAAATTTGGTGCCAAACTATTTAGATTCGCTATTCATATCTAACGACCTGAATGGGTACAAATGGATTAGAGTCTATCTTCTATTGTGATATTCGTTGAATAACATTTTTAGAATGAGCCTAAAAGCATCCATAAATTGAAGATGAAAAGAGCGAGGACTTGCTCCTTGGCAAAACTTGTTAAAAAGGAGCTTTTTGAACATTTCCCATTGGTGAAAATATCTATTGTACGAAGAAAAGTTTGACGTTAACGAAGATTTGCATGGAAGAAATTGTTGAAAGTAGAGCTTGGAATGGTCTAGAAATGATTGTTTTGTTAAGTCATCTGCTAAAAGTTTTTGTGCTCAGCTTTCTTTATTACTTGCCTATCAACGGACATGTTTGAGCATGACTTTTGCTCCAAGCTCTGCATCTGAAAAGAAATCCCTGTGCCCACCATGAGCAGCCTTTCGAATACTTAGAAATTTAGCAAGAGCATTTTGAGCAATAACATATAAAATGAGTAAAGCATACGAAATATTTTCTGGACCGAAATACCGGGTGACCCAGAAAAAAACTTCAAGAGCTAGATCATAACTAGCTCTTAGAAGTCAAAAGCTATTGCCAAATGCTTCCATCACAGTTTAGTTGAAAGGCTTTGCTATCTTTTGAGATGCTGCATGATTACCATCCGAAAAACCAGGTTGAATGAAACTTTCGAACACAGGATTCCTCATTTTGAATGAAATAATCGCCATCATTTTCAAGTCAACATTTTGTGAAAACTCGACATAGCGATGGATTACAAGTCGTCTGGGGAAATTTTTTGTTTGCAAAATGAGTGATATGACTTCTTCATTCAAATTTCTCCAAAGCAAAGTTTGAATTCAGGTTTTGTCACACTTTCCAAAAAAAGGACTGAAAAGGGAGGAAATGGTCCGAGAAATGAAAGAATTTTCAAATTTTTGAAGCTGTTTTTTCAGACAGTAAGCATATCTTAAACTGACCAAGCAACATACCAAAAGATAGCGAATCCTTTCAGCTACATGCTGATACCTTGTTTGTCTTCATAACGTTTGCTTTCAGGAAAATATGTGTGATCTAGCTCGTGAAGTTTTTTATGGGTCACCCAGTACGGTACACGTAATGTTTTTTTAACGAAACGGGGAATTTAGGCGAGCACTGAAAGCTTCTTAAAGTTATCAGATTTTGAGCAAACGAAGTTTCTAACGAGTCTCTCACAGTCAAAGGCAAAAGTAATGTGGCGAATTAAATGGATTATGCGAATATCCATCGCATAATAATTAAATATTGATTTTGAAGAATCAAATAATAATGATATTTTGATTCTACTGGCAGCCCCCACACTGTGACAGATGGACCTTAGTTTAGCGAATGTGTGTGCTTGAGGAAGACAAAACAAGGCATTCAATGTATTTAGCTGTATGAACGCCTGAAACCACATGTCCAGTACTGAAGTCTCTTAATTCTAAACGATCCGAGAGCTGAGATTTTACAGCAGAAAATATATCAAGAGACACAAGAACTGAGTTGCCCAAGTCTAGTCAATATCTACATTGCAAATTCCCCAGAACTTTTACGTCCACTAGTTGAATTCATTAAACTCACGAGACAAAGGCAAATAAAATTTCTTCTCATCCTTATTATAAATACTGTCGCCAAGTTGCATTCTTTCGGAAATGTTCTAATGCCAAGCGGTAATTAAGCTTTGAAATTTACTAAAGTAAGAATGGTTATAGGGCCTTTCCAAAGTGCAGCCTAAAAATTGCTATCTGTATAGAGGGGCTCAAGAGACTATTACTGACGGACCCGTTAGGGCCCTAGCTCCATGGAACGACTGGTCCGTCAGTCATGCATTTCAGGCAATCCAATCTCTTCATTTGAAAGAGTTATGGCACCAGCCACCATTTTCTACTTTGTTGCCATGTTGGAACCAGTCATTTACGAAAAAATGTTTTTGACTAATTGAATGAAAGTTTTACCCTCTTGCCTCAATCAGAATTTTCTAGCAAGTAATTGTTTCGATCAATATTTCGGCCCGAAAAATGAAAATTGCCCCTTGCTGTAAGGCTGTTTTGATAACTGGGGTCTTGAAGGTAGCTTGAAGTTTGGTCCTGAGAATCTCGGGACCGAATTTCAATGTTTTGGGACCGAATATCCAAAATTATTGGGGGGTGTCCCACCCCCTTCAACCCCCATGATGTGCACCCCTGATGATCAAATTTTGTGACAACAAATTCTCAGACCTTCTCTCTGCGTTTCGTGAAGGATATAGCACCCAGCACTAATCAGAGAAATTGAAAAATGGAGGAAGTGTTCGAACCAGGGAGATATAGAGATATAGAAATATATCTCCCTGGTTCGAACGACTTCGAGGGCCGAGTTGATCTGGGAACTAGTTCTCAGGTCACGGCTTTCGAATCGCAATGCAGTTCAAAACATTAGGCCCATGCAGAACCGTTGATAGCAGCCTTCTGTGCTCCCAGACAAGAATGAGAAGATAAACAGTGAATTGAAGGATGTGTTTGATTGGTGCCAATTCTGAAAACGGTAGACTTGAAAGACTCGGAATTTGTGTTTGACTGACTACCAAATTCCGAAAACGGCAGGTTTGGCAGGTTTGGAAGGCCTGCCGAACCTTCTGCTCGAACAGGCAGAAGGTTTGGCAGACTTTCAAGAGATTCTCGTTTACATTTGCGAAACTTTGAAAACGAGGCGGATTTGCTCGTGCTGCTATGGTAATTGAGTCAGTTCAGTCTTTGTTGCCAAGCACCGGACACGTCTTCGTGTTTTTCAACTGGAGACCTCGTTTTCGCCAGGTTGAATCTGAAATCTGCTGTTTTGAAGAATTTTGTGTTTGATTGGGCACTCTGTTTCTGTCTCTGCGAAGTCTACCGTTTTCAGAATTTGGTATATTTGGAATTACCAATCAAACACGCCCGAAGACAAGCAAGGTAACGAAATAACTTCATCATTAAACATAATTTAGGCCAGGTATTGTGGACACGATCAACACCCAAATTGTGTCCACATTTCCCATGCTAGGAATACTTCTTTAGCCTACCGTCGAAAGCTCAGTTTCAATTCGTCGTCGACAATCTTTGAAGAGCTTCGGCAATCTTCGATGGTAGCTGCAGTTTTGTAGCAATCGTGACAGATCGAATGGCAAAAAATGTCACATTTCAAATACCGGCAGCGACCACAAAAAATTTTGAAAGATTGAATCGTTGATGATCGCTGTAAGAGATCTCAATTTCATTTCAACGATCACCAACAAACCGTAAGGATCGCCAAGGATTGTCAATTATTGAAAAACTCGAATAGAGGAATAATTAAGATTGCAGAACGACAAATTTCGGGATCAAACAGGTTGTCATATTTTAGAAAAATCCTAGGGATCGCAAAAGATTGTCAACAACTCCCTTCAAAGATCCAAAGATCCTAAGGCACTCAAAGGTTGGCCATGGTCCCGAAGACTGTTGAGGACCAAACGACAAACAGACATATTTCAGCGAGCAAGGATCATTTAAGTATGTTCGCAATCTTCAGAAGCAATGACTTGCCTTTCATCACAAAAAGTTGTCAAGGTAGCATAAAGTTCAAATTCAAGACTTAAATAAAGCCAAAAAAATAATGTTTAGGAGTAAATTTTTGAATAGATTAGTTTGCTACCGTTTACTGTATATAAAATTGTGTCGAAACCAATGACTTACATTCCTTTATGGCTTACAATGCCTTTCTACAAAAGAAAGCTGCAATAGAGGACTGAGACTAAGTACCCCCATGAAGAAATATTACTTAGGAACAACTTTTTTATTGGATCTGTTTTTTAACATTTCCAGCATCTCGGAAAGTGTAGTCTTAGAATAGCATTTGGTTAATTTTCTTAATTTTTGAATCTGCTTTTTTCGTTTTCAGCTTCTCAGAATGTGTAAAAATCAAAACTTTTCATTTCTTTATCACTTACGGTTTTCGTTTTATGAAGGAGGTCCCTATAGAGGACTGGGACCAAGTACCCCCCGTCTTAAAATAGCACTTAAGGGTGATTTTTGATTTGATCTTTTTTTTATTGTTTTTAGCATATTGAAATGTGTAGAAAACAAGAAGTTTTATTTCTTAATGGCTTGCAGTTTCCGTTTTGTGAAGGAGGCCCATATGGAGGACTTGGACAAGTACCCCCGTCTAAAAATAGCATTTGAGGGCATTTTTCAGCTTGTGTCTTGTGTCTACAACGCATCGTTTTGGCATGTCAAATTACATAAATCTACCAATTTTCATGCTGTTATCATATTTTGCACGATTGTTACTAATAGTTTTACCGGACCCTAGACTTATGACAATGAGTCCCTTGTATCCCTGTGGCAAACCTTATTGGAAGTTTTTTCAATTCTTCAATCGAATCGAAATTCTATCACATCTACACCGTAACAATAGTAATTCACAAATCTCGCAATCTGATTGGTACTGTAGAAATGGCAAAGTTTGGGCCTAGATAAGGTCAGGTTTCCCAGAGTGATATTATGAGTCTCTGTTGACTGAAGCGCCATCATCAAGTCAAAGAGCACAGGAAAACAAGAGACACATCGTCGTAAGTCTAAGCCGATCAGCAATCAAGTCTTTTCTTTGGTCCGAAGCTCCCGTACAAACTGATGACTTCGTATTCTCGTCTAAGTTTTGCTTCAAGTTCTTCTTGGAGTTCTGACCAATCAGGGGCCTTCGTTGTGTTTACTCCCAAGTTTCATGGTAAAACTTAGGCCGCTTTGACTACCATCCCGAAAAAAAACATTACACTCTCAGATAAATCGATTTTGTCAACATTCATACTTGAGAAAATTCTCGACACTTAGAAGCATAAGTGCCTTCGGCATCGCCGTCCGATCGCTAAAAACTGCGGTTGGCTATTTGAAACTCATTAAATTAATTTTTGCGCAATATATCATAAAAAACGTAGAAAAGGTGAGCACAAACTGATGATTCAAAGTGCATAAAGGCACCTCGACTGTTTTGATGACAAATATCCACTTATCTATTGCAATTCACTGCCAGTTTCGCCACTAAATCGCTCAAATTTGCTTTGCAACAACATAGTCAATTTGTGCGTGAAACATATAAAACTTGCCCTTCACCAAAGGGGGAACTTCTATTGGCATGTTACGGGGGGTCACAGACATAGAATATTTTTGAAAAACCCAAAACTATACTAAATTTAGGACATTATTGGACCTCAAAAATATACTCATAGCTTCATGGCACATGAAAACTAAAGTTTTTATAGCAGTTTTCAGCAACTGCTCTGCAACATCTTGGTGAAAAACTCAGCCTTACAATCACCTTGTCAAATTTTCTCATGAGCAAACCCCAAGAATATACTGATTATGCAACAAATAGCGTACCCAAAGCTATATTAGACAACGTTTAACAAATCCAGAAAAAAGTCTGACTCCCGTCATTTACTAATAGGGGGTCCCCCTGGGACTGTCTCAACTTGTACATGCAAAATACAAACTTTATTACATCCAATCCGGTCAATTTCCAATGAAGGAAACAACATCATTCATGTTATTGTGAGCCCCAATAATGTTGATTCCCCCTAGTCTGCACAGTATGACACTTTTCAATGAAATCCCTGGTGTGCAAGGAGAAATTTCTTTTTGGATTCTATTATCCATTTTGAATAGACTATTGAAGGGGGGGTCCCCCTTCACCCAACTCAATGAATGTGGAAATCGGCAACAACGACCGAGATGTTGTAGAAATTTGATCAATCACATCCCTGCTGACTTTTCGAGAAAAGATATTGTTGTCTTACTTACAGTGTTGCAAGTACATGAAATGGAAATTAAATCAAGCTGCCTTCAATCTCCTTACGAAAAGCAGCAAGTGGAAGAAATGTGCATTCTGTTTTCATCAAGAAAAACTATTCAACAGTTAATTAAAACGTACTTTTTTCGAAGCTTCTCAAAATCAAAATCGATTCAAAGACTTTAAAAGAGAAAGGCCCTCCAAAATATGGAATAGTCTTCCATCAGAGTTGCAATCATTGGCAATGCATTGAAGCGTAAGATCACAGAGAACTTTTCCAAAATATACAGAAACAGAATGATTCCATTTATGTCTTCTTCTAAGGGTCATTTTCTGGTATCAAAAACAAGTATGCAGGTCTGTATTTTTCTGTAATCAATATATTGCCATAAGACAGCAAGGGGACACAAGGCCAGCTTGACCTTTTAATGCTATCCCTGCCACTGTAATCAGGGATGCTAGACTTTACCTTTAAACATTCAATATTGCATTGCATTGCATTGTATTGTATGGCATTGCCTTGTATTGTGTTGTTTTGTATTGTATGGCATTGCATTGTGTTGTATTGTATTGCATTGTATTGCATTGTATTCTAGCCTTTTATATCATAAACTTGTAAAAGGTATGACGGCAAAATGATGCATACAACAAAATTTTAGTCTTCTTTGAACAGTTGTAGAGGCTTTCCACGCATGCCTGTCATTTCCCAAGTAAAGCAACCCCTTCGAGCAAGAAGGATAGCTCTAACTAGTGTAGCTAGAGAAAATCTGTGTTGGATGGGATATTTTTACATATTTAGTTCAGGTTTATTGCCTTAGTACTCTGAGACTACACTACCAATGTGTGGAATTTTCAAAGTCATTTGGGCCGCGCTTGTAGGAAGATCTTTTGCCAAAAATGCTCTCAATTTACTCAAGTGGTATATTCTGATATATAACCTAAAGACAGAATAAATAAGTGAAAAAAACAACACAATCTACACAAATGTAACAGGTTAGCTGATCCCGAAAAGCATTACATGATGCACCCATATGAATTACTTTTACTTGCTTACAGCTGTGAATTACATTACTAGATAGTTACATGTGCATACTGGGATAATACTATATTTACAACCCTTTGTGTTTATTAAATAGAATGCGATGGTAAAGACATTTATCTCGAAAAGAAATACAGAAAGACGTCAGAGTACCATCGCTCGGAACCACAACGTTTCAGATGTACCACCTACTATAACGAGCATATGATGGAGACTTAAAACAGACTCTTGACATTAGAAGATTCTTCAGTTCATGAAGTTTACTGCGTCACTTCATCAACTTAATCTTCCACCCTTTTGAAGTACAGCGACAACTCAAAGGAGAAACGGTAAAATCGGCCTGAATAAATTATTTAACCCTGAACTGCCACGCCCCCATTATCCTGAAAGTAAAATTATACTATACCGTCAGAAAAGCTTTTTTGTACGGTTACATTTCCTGTGTAATTAGCATTCATTGGATTTTGATCGGAAGGAAAATTAAGGCTTTTCGTTCCTCTCCAGTTTTAACCTCCCATACGCACTACCAACATTCTGTCATCCTAAGATTGATGCTCCCCCAGCTCCACGAACGGTCACCAATATCAAACATGTGTACTGGAATCAAAATATTATTTACCACCTGTTTTTATTCATAAAGTCGTCCAGCAGAACAAGGGGAGGTCGCTCTTTACAAGACGAGACCGTCTTCGTGCACTGCGGCGGTTCAGGGCAATTTTGGTCAAATCGACTCACTTTAGAATAGAAACAGCTTTTAAAAAAACTGAAATAGACAACTCCAAAGACTTTTCGAATAATTCATTCAAAGAGGTTGGAAAAACGCTGGACACAAGTTGTTTGACCTTTGACGGCCTTTTATGATGTAGGATGAAGCAAAACAAAAATGCTGTGGTCTTAGAAAAGTTGAGAAATGAACGAACACTTGAAGCAACATTTCAGATTGCGTTGGAAAAGAGCTTCTCAGCATAAGAAGAAATTGCGGGAAGCAAGCTAATGCAAATGTCAGTCAAGGGCAATCAGTCAGCAATTCATTTTTGCACTTTATTTTTATCTTTATTGGTCAAAGACTTGACAATTTCTATAAATTTAGAAACAGACCTAAAAACATGAAGAATGCATTAGGATGGTGGTTCAGGGCGATGGCATTCTATATATGACTGTTGATGGTTTTTCAAAGTTCGAGCAAACCTGCTACTTTTATAAAATTACTACAAATAATGATCCCAGTAAGTTCGTTTTTTTTTGCCATTCCTTTCAAAAGGTTCTTATTTACTAAATACAAGTTTCTTATTTACTGCCTGGAACTTATGTGACAAACTTAATTGGGTGAAAACGAAGCAATAAACCTTAGCTCCTTTCGAAGCCAATTTTTACACCGGACTCCAAATAGAAATGATGACTTAACTTGTTCATCGTAGATACAGCATAATTCACTCTCTGTACAGTTCGTTAAATATCCACAAAAGAAGTATGCCCTTTAAAGAGGCCATCATAAACTGCTTCATTTTCAGAATGAACTTTCCACATTGAGAATCTATAAAGCTTCTTTTTATAGGCCAGTTACCAGTCGGTGAAAGTTTTAAAGCAAGCAGAATTTTGCAGAAATTCGCAGAATTTTAAAGCACATGTCGCTCAACACATTCAACTCTAAATTTCTGTTCAATTGCAAAGTGACATTTTATCTTGTAAATAAAAGAATTTCTACTAGTGCAGAAAATTCCACTGACTGGAAACTGGTCGTAAAGAACTATTCCTTCCCATGAGTCCTTTATGATCACACTGCAAAATTCAGACTGGCTGAAATCAACTTGTTCCAAGGGAGAACTGTGGATCCACACTTTTGCTTGGATTGATAGAAAGTTTGACTTTATTGACTTTTCTGTCAGTTCAACTACTGCACTGCAGTACCAATCAGTGGTGTAACGCACGATGGCTAGGGTCAGAGTAAATCCTAAGGGCCCCCTAGCGTAAGTGAAGTGATCTCTACTGAAGTGATCTCTACGATTTTCGGCAATGTACCTCTATATATTTTCAAGAAATGCTTATTGATTACACTTACTATTCCAGGGCCCATCTAAACAGGGCTCCGAGACTAAATGTTAGACTGAATGCCGTTATGAGTGAGATATCAGATCGAATTAATCACTTCAAGCTTGACAAAGTAGTCTCATTTATCTGCCAGATATCATAAAAATGTTTCTTTCATATATTGCTTGATTCAAAGTCTAGTCTGTTGGGTCAATTTTCAAACATTTCCTATAGAAAGCATTTGTTCATCACACTCCTCTTTCCTTCATCCTTCATTCAATAGTGACGGTTTCATAAGAGATGCATTTTCCGATAAACTAAAGGACTTGGTACACACATTTTTCTGAGGAGATGAAATATGTTTCTACTCCAACTAATTTTCACATAAAGGGATAATGCCTCAATAACGCCCGTTGCCATCTTTTACTGCGCATGGCTTCTTTGAACGATTTTCCCAATAAAGAACCAGTTTCCAAATTTGAAATCTGGCAAAATTTTGTTGACCATTCTCAGCCAGAAGAGGGCCTTTGAATAACCAATTTACTAAGGGCTGCACCCAAGCTGCTCTGTTACGCTACTGTCACCAATCCAAATTTCCTTCTGAAGTTCAAGTTGATTCTCAGATAGTTCGAAACTGCAGCATGCCTGCAATGGACCATGGGTAACACTAGCCTGTGTTCCAAGTGGCCTGGAACACAGGAACACAGGCTAGGGTAACACTGGCGCTTTTTAACATTTTCAGCTAGCACGTGTTGTATTTGAAATTGAAGAACGTAGTACCTCCCCACCTCCCCCTTCCGACCTTAGGGAATCTGGTGCTACAATTGACTCTCCAAACTTAATATGGGATGTGTTATGCTGCTAGAGTCAGAAAATTATGAGAAAAATTCATAACAGCTTTCTGACAGTTTCCTTGGATATCGATATTGCACAGTTGGTCTGTAATAGTTCATTTTGTAGACAAGTCCATCTTTGATGAAATAAAGGTGATTATTTGGGGCAACGAAGGCTGTGTCCACGTTGTCGGGTACTCCAGGCCAGTATTTCTTTATTGGTCTAGGATATCCGTAATCAGCTCTATTCTCGTATTCGTTATATCGCCAATAGTAAGCTCCTTTGAAGTAATATGTCTTCTCGTTTCCAGGCCATATTGAAACTGCATCAATTGGCAAGGCTTCCTTTGGTAGACCAAGGGTACTGATGTCTTTCTCCCCTCCTGAAGTCAATTCCATGTCACGTGCAAACACTGCATACCTTGGAGGATGGGAAAGATGTGAATTGTTAGAATATGACAACACTCTCATTTTACGAATGGAAACAATGCAATATACCATTACGGAATCAAATAAATTGTTGCCACTATTTTATGTGTCTCAATGGTAAAGCTACCCTACCAAATCCATTAGCAAATACCTTTGAAAATCTTTGAGGCTATCTTCTTTAGAATTGATGGGCTGATCTCAACTGGAAAATTAAATACTAAAAAATGGATGGAACGTTGCTTTTGTTGTGTAGAGAAGATCCTGCATGGTACCTCAATACTCAGGGGAGGGGGCACTCAGCACATACAGATACAGGTCCAAGAAATTTTCAGTCAACCCAAAAACATCAGCTCATTTTATACTTAGAAACCTGTATATGAACATAAAATATCCAGAAACAATGCACATAGAAGTCAGAATTGCCTATAGTGAACCAAGAAATATCATATAGCGATGTTGGTTTGAAAAGATATTATTAACATGGGTTCGGCTTTCTTTGGACCCAAAATATATCACCCTTGGCAATGTTCTGGTCCAAAAATATCAGACTTACCTCACCGTATTTGCATGTGCTGAATACCCCCTCCCCTGAGTCTCAGTACACTTTGCTTTCATTATAAACTAGCTACAAGGAAAGAGTATGATGTCCAAAGAATTTACGAAAATCTGGTACTAAGTGCAAAAGATCTAAGTATCGCTTAAGAAGTCAAACTCAAAGAAATCATGATAAATGTTAGTTGAACCCTTGTTCTGGAATAGAATTACCCACAGCGTGTTAAGCCTGGAATTAAACGTTGCCTCCATTCAGTCCGATGCTTTATATGTAAAGGAAAGTACATGTAATATTTTTAGAAAGCACATCATAACGTACACACTCAACAAGTAGGTACAAAGGATTCTTCTCGCATTACAAAGCAGCAAGTCCTCATGTGAAATTAAGAAAAATGTGCAGTACAGAAACAAAGAAGCAGCAAACAGATAATAGAATGTCAAGACCCCATTGAGCTCCCCTTCCTTAGGAGGCTTATTTCATCTCTAAAGCTACAGAACGAGGCTTGAAATGAGGTGGATTTTCGATAGAAGGACCTCTTCCATTGAGTCAGTTGTCAATGCTAAGAATGATAGCATTTGCTTCTTTTACTGTACCGTATAGCCTCCGAAATTAACATACGAATATGGAAAAAGCACACAAATCGAGCGTGGTATGATTGCACGAACATCAAGCTCGACGTTATTTTATCTCAATAAATGTTACCTCCCAGACTCTATCTGTTAAGGAGTCTGGTACCCAAGTTACAAACATGGGAAACATTTAGGACGGTTGTTAATAGCCTTTTGTGTTTCATATGGGTAGGAGGAGAAAATAGAAAGGGCATATCTATAATTTTGCCTTGAAAAGAAGGACATTAGGGAAGGGACGTAATAGAGCAAGACTGAACAAAGCTTCTCTTTCCTTTCATAATCGTAATGAAATGAAAGTGAAGTACGACGGCGGGCCAGCGCGGCGAGCAGGCGACGCGCAGCAAGCCTAGTTCTAGTACTATGAGCTGATATGAGTTGTAAAGAGCCTGTAAAAGATCATTCTCTGTATTCTCTGTAAGTAAAAAACTGACATAAAAGCTAGCAAAGTGCGAGAAAGGAAAAGGATAGACGGTAATTTTGATTGGTGATCTTGTAGACTTACTCCAAGTCTTTTAATTTAATTTCTCTGATATTGATGTATTGGCAGGAAACCTCAGTTTCAGAATAGATTGTAAAAGTAGAACCACGATGATGATACTCAATTCGACATGAGGAAAGTCTAACCAACAGAAAATACGTTTTAAAACTCGGATCTGAGATTGATTTCAAGAACAATAGGACATTCACAAATGAGAGTCAAATGGTCGCTAATAGCAGATTTCATTAATAGTGGCTGTTGTCAAAACCACAAAGGCTGAATGAAATCGTAATGTGTCATCAACACGAGGAGAGTCTCTCCATCCTTCATTAAGATAACAGACTTCCTAAGATCTAACTACTTTCGGGAGTGTTTGAAGCAAAGCCAAACAATAAGGATGATGACTCACTGAAGATTTGAAAGGTGACGGAAAGTCACACAGCTATTAGATGTATGGGTCTGGATAGACTGATATATTAAGAGCCATAAGCAGATCTATGGTCACATTACGAAAAGGTTCAAAGAGACTAGTGTTGAATGACAAAGCAGGAGATTACCCAAGAACCGACGAAAGGAGTCAGTGGCAATAAGAGCCAAGTTTACGTCAGTAGAGTATCATGGACGATACTAGAACCAATATTTCCCGGAAGTTAAAGTTTCTGTCACAATTCTTGAAACTGTAATTTCGTTCGAGTCTTTCATTTCATTTCATTTTAAATTCTTCATTCAAGGTACAGTCTACAATAAAAAATTTGATTTACAAACTGCCCTGTTAAAAACATGATTACAATAGTTACTAAATACATAAGTAAATGAATAAACAGACCTTTCAAAATACGTCGATGAAAAAGAAAATTAAATTTGAATTGAAACTGATACATGCTGCTATAGTGGAGTCATAGCAAGGATTGGTTTTCATAATTTGCACTTGAAAGCCTAAAATGTGTTTGCTCTCCTTGCCTCATTGCTAAGGTTGTTCCAAAATTCACAGCATTTCTGTCCTGAGCACGTTTTGAACAGAGGATTAGGAATACGAAGATCAGTATTGGGATTACATGATCAGTGATACAAAATTTTTAAATGGACTTGCCGTGGCGAACTCAACTAAATATACTATGGACGCACAATAAACTTTCATCCTGTAAGAAAAACACTATCAGCTCCTGCAAAAGAATAGCAATAATATAAGATAAACCTGCAACTGGAGAGAAAGCTGTTAGACTTGCAAGAAAATCAAGTAATCAATTATCAACAACGTAATTACACCAAATACGCGTTTTGTCACAAGCTCTTCAGTTTGGTTCATGCGAAGAACAGACAAATGACACGAACGGGCTGTCTTTTGTACCGAAGAAAAAAAAGACATTCGAGAATCACATTTGAGAAGCCATCCAATCAACAAGCGCCAAAGCTTCATTAGAGCCGATCAGTGGCTCAGGTGTTTGCGTTCACGCGATTCTCAAATGTCTTCGCCTTGTTCCGTATAAAGAACAGCCCGGTCATGTCATTTGTCTTTTCTTTGCATGAACCAAACTGAAGAGCTTGCGGCGAAACGCATATTGGTTTAATAACGTTGTTGATAACTGATCACTTGATTTTCTTGCAGGATTAACGGTTTTAACGCAGCTTTCTCTCCATGTGACAAGTTTATGCTATATCATTGCTGTTTTGCAGGAGTTAATAGTGTTTTTCTTACAGGATACAAGTTTATTGTGCGTCCATGGCTTATTTAGATGAGTCCGCTACTTAAGGCCATTTTAAGTATTGGAATTACGTGGCAACGAGCAACGTACTTTGAAAATCAGACAGCCTATGAAATAATGTTCTCTATTGATTTTCAAAGTGTACTGCCTTAAGTAGCAAACCATTGTCAGATTTGGCAAGCATTTCTGTAATCTATTCTAATCTGTTCTAATCCATTTCTGTTATGTTTCGTAACTGCAAAGAAGCTAGTTATGGCTACAAAACAAAAGACTGGAAGACATACGGGTCTCAAAAAAGTTGTTCAATGTTTGATTACATACTAACAAGTAACGATACTCTGAATGGATCCTTGATCAAGTCACCCTTTTCCTGAGATTTTAAATTAATTTTGACACAAGCATCTTGCAAATCCACTAAAAATTTATGGGGCTACAAGCTTTTGAAGTTCAAGTTTGTGCGAAAGCAGAAATCATAGGCCTCGAAATGGGATTTTTGGTGAATGTCCCATAGGCCGTCATTTCTGTTATTTCTCAATTGTTTCAGAGCGAACCAAGTGAAACTCAAACAGGTTTTCGATAACCTCACTGTTAAACATATGGATGCTTTGAGGAAACAGATTCAGTCTCTGGTCGATTATGATTTTAGCCACTGTTTTGGGCTTTTGCATTGTCAAGGAAATGTAGGGAACGATCGCAAGAAATAATTTACTTTAGAAGTCCTATTTGGTTTGCTCTGATATCAACGAGAGGTATGACATTAGATAAGCTTCTCTTACTTCCGTCTTCAAGCTTTTTGCAATACAAGTAATCTGGGGGGTCTCTGGTTTCAGCTTTCGCATATGTTTCATCTTTGAAAGCTCACAACTCAGTGAATTTTCAACTGATTTGCAAGATTCTGGTCTTTAGAATTATTTCATAATCTTAGAAACAGGGTTATTTTCTCATGAGCCTGTTCCTGTTGTCGTTAGTTTTCAATATTTAATCAAACTTCGAACAATTTTTTGAGACACCCTGTACTAGGATTAAGAAACTTACTTGTTGCCATAGAACAACACAGTGCTGTGATCATACATCCTGAAAAAACCATCATATACTTGACCAATTGCAGAGGACCATAGGTATCTCAAATGCATCGGCCCAGATTCAATACCATATCTTCCAATAATATAGGCCATATTTCCATCAATTACGTATACTTTGTTCCTTTGACTCCTAAACATTGCGTCAGCTCGAGTAGGACATGGTCTTCGATAACCAAAAGGTGGTAAAAGCCAGTCTGGGGTTTTGAAAGTGCGAATTTTGCGACGTCGTGACCTTTTTTTTGAGTTCAATGCGCGACTGTTAATGTTTGGAACAACAGCTGTAGTCGTTCTCTTCTTTGTCGTTGGAACGACGGTTGTCGTTAACTCGGTTGTGGTTAACTCAGTTGTCGGTGCAACAGTCGTACTTGGTGCAGCTACAGTTGTCGGTAGGGATGTCGTCTTTGGCTTTGTTGTTGTAACTCTCGTTGTCCTTCGTGTCGTTGTTCTCGATGTCGTCGTCATTCGCTTTGTCGTCGGCATTCTGGTTGTCGTTTTTACTGTCGTGGGCATAGTTATTGTTATTTCTTCCGTTGTTGAAAGAACGGTTGTAGCCTCTTCAGTTGTCTGGTTTTGCGTCGTTTTCAACTTTGGTATTGATGTCACCTTGGTCTGATGGATTGGGGGAGGCTGATTTGTTGGGTCAATAAGGTCATCTTCTTCAACTACATTCAACTTCTCCATATCTTCGAATCTTTGTCTTGCATTTGCAGTTGCATCTTCACTTTCGATTTCACTTTCAATTTCATTTTGCAAAGATAAACTGTCTCTTAATTGCGATTTTTGTGACAGTTTTTGCCTTAAGGAACCATCGTTTCCTTTCGGCGGAAAAGTTGGTTGTTGCGTATGTACACTTTCTACTTCTTGCTCGTTGATAACATTCTTCATCTGTACAGTTTCTACTTCTTGCTCGTTGATAACCTTCTTCAGCTTTTCTTTGAGATCTTTGCCTTTCTTACTTTCATGCTGCCTTTTTTTCTGGTCCTGCTCGTCTCTATTTGCACTCTCTCGATCAGGTAATGTTTTGTTATCTTTCTTGCTCACTTTAAGTGCAAGCGACCTAGTAGCTGGTACTATTTTCGTGGTTGTAGCATCTTCTTGAGTGTTTTTTGTTCTATCATTTGCTGCAGTTTTGGATTCATCCTTATTTTCATCAACACAATCAATTCTTTTGTTCTCTTCATCCATTAATCTTTCAATCAACTCAGGTGTAGTTTCGTTGTTGATTTCGCCTGTCGTGGAGTCATCAATATGTAAAAGTTTTTTTGCTAAAGCTCGTGCCCCAAAATCAAAAGCATCTTTGAAAAAGAAGAAATCAAAAGCACTTGGTCTTTTTGTTTTTCTCCTCTTGATGGGAAATCTTTTTCGGTTGGTTGCAAAATTTCTTCGTGCATCCCACAATCTCGGTCCTTTAAACTTGGTGATTAATTGAGGTCTTTTTGTAGCTCTGGCGATAGGTGTCTTTGTGCTTTGTTGACGATTCACCATTGCTAAGGGCCTTACCGGATGTGCAATTTTTCCCTTGAGGCTTTTTTCTCCTGCTTTGTTCTGCCGCTGGGGCAAAGAATTCGATGTTGTAGATTCAGGCAGAGGCTCTTCGTTTGCCTTTGGATAAGAGACCTTCTGTACTTCATTTGGGCTGCCGAGGATACCTTGTTGCTTTGACCTTTCTACAACGTTCTCCATGTTTTTGTGATGATTTCTAATTTTCTGGAAACCAAGAGCATCGTTTGAAGTTAACTTATTTCTGGTTGGTTTAGCTTCTGTTTTCTTTTTGTCAGTTCCAGGCATTGGCTCGATAATATCACGGTCTGTCAATATTCCATTGATGTGGCCCAAATCTTTTTTTGAATACAACAAACTTTGCACTGGATCCAACGCATATTTCTGAAGACTTTTATGTGGAAAGTCCATCATAGAAAACATTTCGAAGCCACGCTCACTCTTGATTAAATTTTCCTACAAATGTGAATGAAATACTTATTAATTTTATGCCTTCTGTGATACGATCCTAAAGCAACTTTGCATATTCATGATGCATAGAAGAGACGGATGTAAGGTCGCTATAAATATGAAAGAAGATGTCAAGGTTATATTTTATATATTTTGTGTCTTTCTTACACAGAAATGTACAAGTACTTTCATAAAAGTGTTGTCCTACATTCCACGGCAGCCCAAGATATCCCCACATAAAAGCAATAGAAGCATTTTGAATGATTAATTCTGCATTATCGAATTTCTCATCAGGCAGCTAATTTGAGGAAAATTTATGTTGAAGTTTATCAATTACGTAACATTTGTTCTACGGTTTACCTACGCTGCTTACTATCTAGAAGATTTCTCCCCTCCATATCACGTCTTCATATGGAAGCTATGGCAGCACTGTACGAAACTGAATGCTCTAAGTTTTCGCAGAGGGGCCTAAATTGTTGGCTCCATCCTCTGATAATAACTGTCGAAGGTCGCTTGCCGCACCCCTGAGCCTATACCCTGCCTCGTTCCTGAAAGCATAGATAAATCTATGCCTGGCCTTCCAAGTTTTTCATATTAAAACCAACTAGTCCCAGCTAGAGAGCAAAAATAAAAGCTTTATAAAGTTTGTCATCGTTGTTGTTGTTGTCGTCGTTGTTGCAATAACTAGGACTATGTCGTGAGTCTAGAAAGATGGTCCAAAAGTCTTAGACATACTCCTATCATAATGAAAGAGTCACAGGAGCAGTTGTAGCTGAAAGATGTAAGTATTTGATTATGCTGTATCTGTAATAAATACTTCAAAATTTACCATGTACCAGGCGGCCCAAGGATAGCATTAAAACATCCCTCGGTAAGCAAAAGAATATGATGCTTTCTACATAATTCATTGGTTTAGTTTCTCACTTGATTTTTTCTTACTATTGTTAGGCCTCCAAGTTTAGTTTTTATGCAAAGTTCGCATATCAGCTCCTTTTTAAACTGACTGGAACATCCTTAAAATCACTGAAATTCAATTCGGCCATCGAAGAATCAAACGCAAGATATTTTCTGAGCGAGGATGGTTCAGTGATCGCGCGCTTGAATGACAATCTAAGGGTTAGTTGTTCCATTATGCACCCTCTTCAGCCTTCTCCATAGAGTGAAGAGAAGGCTAAAGTGGCTACTAGGTGGCTACATCGAGAGGAAGGCACATGACACTGCTGCAATGAGCTTAGCTTCTCATTATCCTGAAACTACCCTCTAATGTTAAGTAGAAATAAGAAAGAAAATAGATCTTTCCTTACTGGAGTAAAAGTTGTGGCGTGATGTCCTGTCAGAATCTGTCTACATGTTTGGATGCCCAGTACTCGTTACTGCTATGTTGCCAGTGGCGTGATGGCTTAACTTTTGCTTGGGGGAGGGCACAACCAGTTATGGCGCCCCCTAGAAACTGTGACTAATGTCCGTTATACCAATTCAAAGCTGGATGCTTTGAAATTGAATATCGATGCTTCTTTTACTATCCGGTTGGAATGAAAATCAAAAGTATTAGATGCGACCAAATCAAATTCCGCGCGCAGGGATCAAACATTTTTGAAGTCATGCTCGTCATATAGCTGGAAAATGCTCCTTCTGTGAAGAATTCACCATTTAAATGCAAAAATGAAATATGATATAAAGAGCTTTCTCGGGGAAAATTTGCAAATGAAGTATAAAAATTTCGAGGGTTGCCTTGTTGTATTAGCAAGCTAATAGAGCTTGCATAATTCCTTTTCGTTCTATATTGGATAGTTAGGAACAACAGATATTCATCTTTATATCCAAACTCCTATCCTATTAACCCGTACAAAAGTGATCTAGATCCACTGTTTCATCTAATAGACTTGGTGATTCTAAGTACTGCCCCCAAGTAAATTTTCAGGGTGAACAACACGATTGACACACGACTGTCGTTCAAGTGAGGATGAATCACATCAAATCTGCAATTCCCCCCTCCCCCACGAATGGAGACCACTGCATCTTCCATGCATCCGACGAATATGCTTAAGTTGATTTCAAAAGGAAATCAGTTGTGGAAGAACTTTATGAACATGTTTTTCTGGCTTGGCTTGGTTTATTGCTTGGCTCACACTGGAATAAAATACCTTGGAATAAGGATGACTTTGCATTTTCCAAACACATATTAAACGCTTTCTAATGAACTATTAGTATGCTGCCATTTCCTTATCGAGCTTCATAGGAAATTTCATCTAACATTCTCAAAGGTCCAAGGTCTAAATTTGAGGCAAAGATGTCTCCAATAGCTTTTTTTCTGTTGCGTTGGCGTATTCCAACTTGAACCGAGCGTTCCGGCAATGGGTGGCCCCATCTTCTTACGTTGTTGAGAGGGCACGAGACCCCCAGCCACCATGCCACTGTATGTTGTGGTAACGCTCGACATGAAATTCATTCTAGATAGCATCTGATGCAGTAACAATACTCGACATTACTTCTGCTATCGGATCTCTAGACTAACTACATGACTATTAGTTATCGCTGCCACCAAAACTGCTTTTTTTCGTAACAATGGTGTTGTTATTTTTACGATGTATCTGATCAAAAGCCGAAAGAAAACTAGATACAGCAGATACAGCCTACTCTGTCTTTTTATTCTAGAATGTCGTTACGCAATGTAATGCAACATATCAAAATTAAAAAAGTTATGATCAAGTATCACGCTGAAGTAATAACACTGTCTGCATGATCACACTTAAACAAGCAATTGCGTTAAACATAGGACATGAATTCCGATGACGAAAACAGAAAAACAGACTTATATCTCAGAAATAAATACTGTGATGTTGACATTGTGGCTTGTTCGGGACCTTCTAATTTAGATAACTTTGAACGAAGGGATTTCCGCGAGTTGAGACCGTTAACGAAGGGAAGTTCAACAGTGATTAATCAGTTTTACTTACTCTGTAAGACAAAGTTTGACGTAGTCATTGGCCGGAAAGTCATTGCAATGTCTTTATATGCTCATACCAAATTTTTGCTAAGCACTGGCATCTTATGCTAAGCAACTAATCCTCCTAAGACCTACATGCTGGAAATGGAATTTGTGAATAAAACTTTAAATTGAAATAGATTTAATACTGTATTTCATTAGATAGCCATATACCTCCAAAGAAGCTTCAGCCTTTCTACTCTGTACAGGTTAAAGCTTATAATTAATAGGGAGGAACCTACGATTTGAATCAGAAGAGCCAGTTGCTATCTTTACCATGTTTATAAACATTGCAACGTCAGGGAAACGCTGCAACATTGAAATGAAATTGTGGCAAACTTTGTAAAACAGTAATTGATAGATAGGAAAAGATAATTTGGACAAGAGAAACCTGTTTTTTATCTTATCCTGTCTGACAGTGTAAGGTTATGCAGGCAAATACATATTCTCAAGAATAGATATGTCGACAGTGTATAAGCATACACTAAACTAGTGGAAGAGGGTCATCTAGTCAAAACCACTTCATTTCCAACCCAAAAGGCTTACAGAACGAGTGAAAAGTCTATAAATTTGGCATTTTTACATGCACGATTTTTGGGGTGCCCTTATTAATCGATGACTCATTAACCATAAACCAATAGCCAATGATCCAACAATCAATCAATCAATCAATCCAGTCAATCCAATCAATCCAATCAATCCAATGAATCCAATCAATCCAATCAATCCAATCAATCCAATCAGTCCAATCAATCCAATCGATCCATAAGCAGTGTGTCTTATAAAATGCTTCCCACGTTTGGGCTCAAAGATGTCTCGACCTGCTTATCTGAACAAAAAGAAATAAACCATCGTCTAAAATAAAATAATGCAGTTACAAAATTACTACTAGTTTGATAAAATTGAGCAACGGACACAAAAGCGGGGGTTCTTCAAATCTGAATCAAATTTTCTGGTTTATTTGCACCGTTTTACAACATCAACATATGTAATTGGTCATTATGATAATGTCTGCATACATTTTTTATTCATCTCAACATCAATGATATTCCTGCAAATAAAACATATCTTAGATGCACCAAACTCCATATCTGTAAGCTTGACGGGAGTTGTAGCGTAGCGAAAAAGATCAGCGTGATCTCAGTGATCTCAGGAGACTTTTCAATCTCCAAGAAATCAGCCCAATGTACACGTTTTTTTTATAAGAAACTGGTTTATAAGAAACTAGTACTAAGATGGCCAAAATTTTAAGAAACTCCAGTACTATGTCTGAGAAGTACTAACAAACTTTTCAAAGTTAAAAGCATGGATATTATAGCAAATAGATCGTTGAACCTTTATTCTTGATCAATATCATCTAACCATTTGTGTTTTCAACATAACAGAACACTGTTTATTCCTTCTTCATGATTTAAATGTCAAGAAACATATATTGCGCAGTTTTAGCGACAACATTGATAATTCTGCATTCAAAAAATAAGAAACCAATTAAGATACTCTTAGTACTAAAATGGATAAAATTTCATGTGAAATCAAAAAAATTTTAGTACTATGGCCTGATATAAGTTTCTTATAAAAAAGCGTGTATAGTAGGATCTTTCCAGAAAATTTTGAACTGCGAGATCGATACCAAATGATTTTCACAACGTAAACAAGGCTGCTCTACTTTATCGACGAATGATGTCATAAAGTTTAAATGATAAAATCAGTGTCCAAAAGCATTTCTTCTGCTTTCTTTTTAGAGTTTAGGTATCACATATAGCCACTCCCAATTAAGTGCTGCGTAGCATGTCCTATTTTTGTGTTATTTATGATGTCAAAATAAGTGGCATTTTCTGGATGCTGAATTATGATGGAGAATTTTAGTCGATCAGGTTTACAAATTCTTCCTCATTTGTCGCCTGACTATCGCGAAAGCCACCTAATTTGCAATGACCGTAACTTGCCAATTTTGTAACCAAATGATGTCATAATGGTCAAAAATGACAATCTTTTCGAGAGATACTAATTTATCATAGAGAATTCTAATCAATCAGGTCTATAACGTTCTATCGCTTTATCTTCAAGCTGTCACGGCAGTTGCCTCATTCATAATGAGCTGACATGAAATTTGCTTATTTTGTAAACAAACGATCTCATAATGGTTAGAAATGGTAATCTTTTGTGATTAAAGCTAACTTATCACAGTGAATTCTAGTCAATCATATTTATAACTTTCTGCTGCTTTATCTTCAATTTGTCACAGCAGTTACCTCATTCCTGATGAGCTGACATGTAACTTGCTTATTTTGCAAACAAATAATATAAGAATGGCAAAAAGTGATAATAAATATTTGTAAGAGATACTGATTTATCATAGAGAATTCTAATCAGTCAGGTTTATAACTATCTGTTGACTTATTTTCAAGGTGTCACGGCAGTTACCTCCTTCATAATGAGCTGATATGCAACTTACTTACTATGCAAACAAATGATGTCATAAAAGTTAGAAATTGTAATCACCCGTGACCAGTAATAACTCATCATGGAGAATTCTAATCAATCAAGTTTATACCTTTCTGTTTCTTTATCATCAAAGTGTCAAGGCATTTACCTCATTCCTAATGAATGCATAATTTGCTTTATTTTTGTAAAAAATGATGTCATGAAAGTTAGACATGGTAATCACCCGTGACCGGTGATAACTCATCATAAAGAATCATAATCAATCAGGTTTGTACCTATCTATTGCTTTATCTTCAAGGTGTCAAGGCAGTTACTTCATTCCTAATGAGTGCATATATATCTTGCTTTATTTTTTAAACAAGTGATGTCATCATGGTCAAAGATGACAACTCTTATCACAGATACTCGATGAACATTTAAATAAATCAGGCTTACAAATTCTGTTCCATTATTCTCCTAGTGTCACGAATACCCACTTCTAATAAATATACCATTATATCATATAGATGTCGTAAGTATGATGTCAAGGTGGTTCTTGGGACAAAGACTTTCTTCAAGATACTGATTTAACATGGGGAGATTCAATCAATCAATCTTTTATCTTTTAGATTCTGTTGCTTTATCTTCTATGTGTCACGAGAGTTACCTCATTCCTAATAAATCACTAGGCATACAACTTGCTTTATTCTGTACAAATGATGTCATAATGGTCAGAAAAATGACAATGTTGATCCTGATTTATCAATCACAGAGAATTATCATCGATCAGGTTTATAACTCTCTGTTGCTATCTTACAGGTGTCACGAAAGTTACCTAATTCCTACAGAATGCGGATGTTTAAGCTTGCTTTATCGTGTTGTGCACATTCGAAAATTCTACAAAATTTGGCAAAGTATCGTTCAATTGAGATTCTTTTTCACAATAGCTCAAAGGTCTATGAACATATCTACATATAGCATTCTATATCACGTAAATAAATGATTTCAAATTGGTTGCTAGAACTATTATCTTCTTATAGAAACTGATTTATCACAGAGTATTGCAATAGATCTGTTTTACAAACTCTATTGTACTTTCTGCCAAATGTCGCAAAATCAACCCTTTAATTCTAATGATCGCTCTACAGCATTCCATTTGAGATGCCATCAGCCAAAATGTTTATCAAAATAATACTGAGGTAGAAACTGATTTATCATAAATCATTTCAATCTATTGATTTTCCTAATTCCTCATGTTGCTTAATCATGCAGTTCGATTAATTTCAACCATTTGCAATGGTCATATAAATTGTTTTTCCATTCATAATAGATTAAAATCAAACTAATCTAGATACATTAATACTGTACCGATCTTTGTGTAAGAAGAAGTGTAAGAAGACACAAGGTCATCTGGCCTATACCATGAACGGCACTTACAATTTTACAAATACAGCTTCAAAACTAGAATAAAGCAGCGATGCAAGAAACAATGCAAACAAAAACAAAGAAAGAACCAATTTCAAATAGTAAAAAAGAAAGAAAAGATAGGCAATTCTACACCATACTCTAACCACTTCATGGATCTAATCTATCAGTTTTGTACCATCACGTCACAACTGGATGGAGCAATGACGATGGAAGTAAAGCACTATGGGAGCATATGGATGGTTTGGTATGGAACTGTATAGAAGATAGGAAGGATAGAAGGATAGATTGGATGAATGGTTTGATTCATTCGGGGTGCTAATGATGCTAGAATGGTTTAAAGCAATGTAATTTATTGTTCAAGCTGCGTTCAAAGGTGACCTGGAGCGAAAATTCTATTTGTGTAAATGATCGGCACTTTCGAATGATAAGGTATCCTTTTTAATTTTATTTGATGTCTCGCTGTGTTTTCATGTTACCTGCTAATTTGAGAATCGGCTAATGACGTCATTTTGTTTCCAAATGACAAGGACGACATTTGAAAATTTAGGTGTACCTGCTCTTTGGAAGGTTAAAGTTGAAGGAAAGATTTCACCTGAGGTGGAAGAAGTGATAAAAATTGTCTCGTGAAGTGATACGATGTTCAGAAAAGCATTTCCATTGACGAAAACTTTTTTTGAGCCTATTCCTTTTGAAAATATAGTAAATCTTGAATACTTTTCTTTTATTTTTGAAAAAACCATGACATCATCAGTCAATCATACAAAATAGTGGATAACTCAAAAATGAAACAGGGTATCCAAAGATTTTCAACGACATTCTTTATCAATCAACAATGTTATTCATTTCAATCATTCAAGAGTTTCACTCCAAATCACCTTTAAGCAATCAAGTTTTAAAATCTCTACTGCTTTATTTCCTATGTATCACTAAAGTTACCTCAATTCTAATTACCGGATATATCAAATAACTGATGCTAATTATGTAAAGAGGATCGGTTAGAATAATGGTCTGTATCATATCTTGTTTTGATGTTTCGAAGCTTATAACGCAGTATTTTTCAATCGATATTTAAACTGAATAAAGAAAACGAATTGGATTCAATCTATAAATAGGTGAAAGCAAACGCTTGTGCATGCTAATGCTCTTCTAGCAAACAATACCGGATGTCCAAAAAAGGAAAAGTGTTTGAACAGTAACTGCAGTGGAGCCATGGAAGCAAAAGCTTTACTTTTATTATATCATATAAATGAGATCTCAACTTAGATTTTGCAGCCTTGCATGTTCAAATCGGATTTGTATAGCAGAGTAGTTCATCCGAACAGGCAAAATCACGCCAGAGATAGCAGGAATCATGGAGTCAAGTCAGAGATAGTAGGGACTGAGTAATTAAACTAAACAACGGAATTGAGAGGCTGTATTTATGTTTTTGTTTGTTTGCCATATATTTTTAAACACTCACACTTACTTTATTTTAATTGTCGAAGCTTTCGCCTCAATTCTGAGGCCTCATCAGCAACACTGAGGCCTCATCTGAGTTGCTGATGAGGCCTCAGAAGTGAAGCGAAAGCTTCGACAATTAAAATAAAGTAAGTGTGAGTATTTAAAAATATATGGCAAACAAACAAAAACATAAATACAGTCTTGGATTTAACACTCGGGATCAAATAAAAGCTTTAGCAGGTTCTGCTAAAAGAAGAATTGCAACTGGAATTGAGAGGGTTTCACATTTTTCTTTCCCTTTCATTGTCTTCAAAAAACGATGCAAGAGTTTTGAGGCACATCAGTGATAGTCATTTTACCACTTAACTTTAGGTGCATGTTTTACTGATATCTGTCTACGGAATGCTTTTTTAAAATGTGTTTATTGAATTTGGTTTTGCAGAAATGCCAGAGGAAATTGATCTTAATTAGCATTGCGATCTCTAAGCAAGAAGGTCATCTCTAGGTTAACCTCAGCATGCTATAAAATGCACTTGAAAGTAACAATGTTGTGTGATCTATGCCTTTTTGATTGTTTATCCCCTTAGTCTTATCTTCATTTCTTTCTGAGCAACGTGAGTCGTTAACGAGATGATGCATAGATCACTGTTGCATATTTATCTATACGCTACAAGCTTCAGTAAGTCGATTTGCTTTAAAGAGCGGCGCTCACTTTGAAATGATTTTTGAAGAAACATGTCTCAACGACAATGCCACCATAATTCTTCCTTTAGCTGCTTAATTTTTGTGACAAAAAGCTCTGTTTAAGGAATTACAAATCAGTTTGTATCAAAATTGATCCATTTTGCCAAAATCATCTCAAGGTGTCGAAGCATTTCAGAAGACTAGAATTGGTTACAATGCCATAGCATGCATTGCTGAATTGCTAAATGGAGATCATATATTTCCAAATTTGCATCTATTAGGTTCAAACAGTTGGAAAATGTGCGAATTGACTCGAAAAGCTCTTCGACGTTACCCTGCTCCATCTTCATTTCTATTCGTTTTTGTTCATGGAAACTCTGCTGGTTCAAATTGCTACGTTTTCAAACGAATACTCCATGGAAACGACGGGCGTACACATTGCTCCAGCAAAGCAGGATTGTTAATTCCCTTTTCGAAATAAAACCTCTTGTGTGTGGCTGTCAAAGAGGCACCAATCCCTAGTTTGAATAATATTGTAATAAACAGCCGATTAACAAAGGAATGTGATGCGTTTTTAAACGCTTCTGTTTTTGGTGTTCACACTGCAAACGGATCATTTAAACTTACCGTTTCAAATTTATGTCTTTTCATTAGCGTTTTGAAAAGCCACCCTATGCAGTGGAGCAAGGTTAAAGAAAGGCCAAAAAGGATAGGCTTTTCTCCGTTTTTATACAAAAAATACCAATTTCATACAAAAATGTCGTTCATCTAAATCGTGCCTCTTTTTAAAGATCCTTGGTTATAAATTTCTTCAAGTGATTACATGAGCAGTTCTGACATTTTTGTTACATTTTATTTGAAAGAATATAACATTTTTCATTAATCAAAGCTTTCACCACATCTCTGTCAATTGAAAACGTTTCATGAGCAACAAGACATTACGTTTCCAAATAGTGGAAATGCTTTGCTGCGATTTTTTCATGCAGGAAGAATTTCGGACACTAAAAATTTCGCACAGCAAGAAAATTCAGACACTGAAGTCTTCGGACGTAAGAATGACCAATATCTTTGACTTTCAATGTATTTAGCTGAGAAGCAGCATTGATTTATGAACACTTAAGCTCAAAGATAATCAGCAAACATTATGCCCTAAACACCACAGCTGTGAAATATACATTCTATTTTTACCGTAGCTGCTGCTGGTCTCACTTGCACTTTTGAGATCATACTTATTATCCAGTATATTTCAAGCTATGCAATCCCTTTTCATACTTAGAGCATTCAATGCCACTCCCATGACTTGGCAAAGGGATAATTGCCTAATACCTTGAGCATAGAGACACCAACTGCTGCAGACAAGCCATGCTCCATTTTGATTGCAGAAAGCATTACAGAAAATCTACACCTCTCATCTTTTAAAAGATCATTTCTCCCTTTTCAATCAGTAAACTATTGATGAAGACTTATATCCCATAACTTTGCATGATTTTCTTTCACAAGGTTATCCATGCCGTAACAGATTTCCTGTAACCCAAAATGCTCACATTTGTTTGGTGACAAAATCAAAGCAATAGTGTCCAAAATAGAACCAACAGAGTCTTTTGCAGTGAGAGATATAAAGAATGGAACCTCATGATTTCTGCAAAGACAGCTTTTCCTTAAGCTTGGCATGAGTCCTAAAATCTGTATCTCTTCGTCTAAGTTGCTCGTTTCTCATCAATTAATGCCTATTAATCTCTGTCGAAAATGTTTTGGTTAAGCATGCCACTTTGGTGTACCATTTGCATAGCTTGGCTTCTTCTTGGCATCAAAAGGTTTTAGTTCTCTCCTTATGAAGCTTAAACCTAATATTATCTAAAAGGCTGAGAGACTGCATTGTTAACCACAAATTAAGTAGTACTCTCAGAACGATAAGTGCCAAAATCTCTTGTAATCACGCGTTAGATGCAACAAATGGCCTCAATTCGAGCATCAATCACCGGCGCCTGTACTCTCTTGAAGCTAACTATGTGCTTAAAGTTAGTAGACGGAGATAAATAGCCACCCAAGCTTGCCCAGTCCCTTTGCACATGTAGAAGTTAAAAATAGATCTGGTGTCTTAGCCAATGAAAATCAGGAACTCTTGCGGTGAATGGGGTGATCTCCATGAACAGCTTTTGTCTGTTCGTCTTTCAGGGATTTCCCCTTTTCGTTAGCTCAGTGGCGTGATTGAAAGGGATGCGGTGATTGGTCAATTCAATTGGTCAGTTCAATTCACTAAGTTTTCAACCTCGCTCCCAGGGTGTTCTGAGTTTCAATTGAGTTGAATTGAATCTATTTTTAAAAAACCGTTGCCTTATCTCCGTCTACTAACTTTAATTTGAAGTAAAAATCGATTACTTTCATTATTAACTATAACTTTAGTAGTATTCTTCAGGCCTTTTACTCTTGAAGTGATGCAGAAAACCTTCGGTGCCAGGAGGTGTTTAGTATATTTGTCCAACAGGAAATGGTGATGAGATTCGGATGCAAAAAACGACGAGGTTTAGCACACTGAGGCCTTTCTGACTTACGTCTTCATCCGAGTGGGACTTAAACTAAATAGGATTCTGTTATATCTACGAATTTACTTATACATTGTTATAATTAGGTGACAAATGGATTTATTTCATTTATTGGTTTGACGTGCGGTTTCAATATTTTCAATATTGCATGTCAGGCTTTGAATAACTTGTCTTCGTGAATTAATTAAAGTTTAGAGTCTTTTAGCTCCATGAAAACGTATATTTTGAAGTAAGATTCCTTGAGGCTTTTATTTCTCTGTCCACATTCGTGAACGTGTCTTGGAAAATTGCACGAAGAAGTTCCCGTACGAGACTCAGAAATGTGGTTGTTCATACATTTATAGAAATTAGTTGTTTGACCCATGTTTGTGGTTCTTTCTTCGCAGGGATGAAAGACAGGGATGTGCCATTTTTCAAGGTAGCTAGCGTCTTCGCCTGTCTTTCTAGCGCCAGGAATCAAAGTACGGCAACTTTTCTCGAGCTCGTTGCCAAATCCCGTCCGAAAGGCGATGTTTTCATATTTTGCTAGATCGGGTTGTTACTATGTCAATTTTGTGTGATTTGGAGAATACAGATGTTTTCTAGAGGCTTGTATCGTTGGGAAGGAAAAATTCTGAAGCTGCTGGAAACACCCCCAATGACGACCCCGCTGTAACATTGCCCCAACGTAAAAGGAAGACCCATTGAGAAGATTTTTCCCCCGCCAAATCTGGAATTAAAACCTTGCCCTGCCATGTCTCTGACGTTTCCCTGTCAAAGTTTCTGCTTCCCCGTCAAAAATTATACAATTTCTATCATGGTTATATTTTAAAATTTCCTTTCACCGTCAATATATTTTTAATCCTCGCTGAACCCACCTTTATTTCTAAAATTCCGGTGGATCGTTACTGGGGGGGAGGGGGGTTTGAAAGAGATTTCTTTCGTTGACACACCCTCCGTAGCAGTCTACGTCAATTTCTTCCTCCGGTTATTTTGGAATTGCACTTTCCACAATGCAGTCAGAGCTGTGGTATGAAAGGTCTGATTTTGAAGGTCGAATTTAAGTTGAATACAGTCAATGGAGAGACATTCATTGGATTAATTTTAAAAAGGAGCCGAGATATCACACCCTGGAAATCGAGAACAGTTTAAGGTTGTTGAACCCAATGTGAGAAAATAACATCAAAGTATCCTTGCAGTCCTCTAAACGTCCTTTATTGATGGTACTTTGTATTTAGCATTTCTAGCATTTTCATGGCTCCGAAAATGTGAAAAGACAATAGCCTTGTCTGGATGATGTTGAGTTTTCTTGAAATGATAAATTCTGTCAGTCATGTCTGATCAGTTCAGACATAGCTATATCTCATAGCCCCTATATAAATAAGCCAAAGAAACACCTACAAACCCATCGTTTCATTAGCAAAACAATGAAACCGGATGTGCCAACATTTTTTGAGTACAATACCGGGTGACCGCAAAAAAACTTCACGAGATAGATCATGACAAGCAACCTACAATCAAATGTTAGTTATTGCCAAATGCTTTCTATCACAGTTAGGTTGAAAGGCTTAGCTATCTTTTGAGATGTTGCATGGTTATTTTAAGCAATGATTATTATCCGAAAAACCAGATTCAATGAAAATTTGGAATCCAGGATTCCTCGTTTTGAGTGAAATGCGTAATCGCCATCATTTTCCAGTCAACAATTTGTGAAATCTCGACATTGCGATGGATTAGAAGTCGTCCGGAGAAATATTTTGTTTGCAAGATGACTGACCCCGGTTCCTCATTCAAATTTCATGCTCCGCAGCAAATTTGGAATTGAGCTTTTTTCACATTTCCCAAAAATGGACTGGAAAGCGAGGAATGGTACCAAAAATGAATGAATTTTTCATGTTTTTGAAACTGTTTTTTAGGACAGTACGCATATCTTAAACTGGTCAAGCAACAACTCAAAGGTTAGCAGAGCCTTTCAGCTACCTGCTGATACATTGATTGTCTTCATAACATTTGCTTTCAGGAAAATATGTGCGACCGGGCTCGTAAAGTTTTTAAGTCACCCCGTAGGTCATATTTTTGACCTGGCCCGGGCCAGCTTGTAACCATTTTGATTTCCTTCAAAGCAGATTTTAGGTACAAATTGTCCTTTGTTCCATTAGTAATAAATCTTTCCACCTTAAAGAGGCAAAAAGTCAGGCCAGTCAATGACATTGTGCCCACACACCTTAACAGGTTAAACATGTGATTAGATAAATCAGCTCTTGATAAAAAGTGTCTTCACATGTAGAATTCAAATTTTGTTTCTGAAAGTTCGTCTGCTCTTTATAATCGCACAGATGCCAATCGGAACAAAATCAATCGGACATGATCATACAAAAAGTTTGCTCTTGAATCAATTTTACGTCTAATAGGAGAAATATCTGATTTCAAGAAAGCTGCGATAAACTCTCCATTGTGACAACAGTTTTGTAAAAGAAGACGCTTCTCAAATGAGGAGTCTTCAAGCGTTTGAAATTCATTGAAGTCGATAGAGTAACGAGACAGCATTGGGGTCACATTTCGAGACCGTATTTTGTTTCGTAATGGTCCCATCTCCAGTTTTCACGTTTGAGAACGAATCGATAAAGTCACGTGACGCAATGATTAAAAGAATCATTTTCAAAACAATTTTTAATGTCGTAAGACAAGGAAGCCCATCTTATGACCAATCTCCACCAGACGATTTCTCTGACAATCGTCGTTAGACTTTGGCAACAGCACCCCCTGGCACCGAAGGTTTTCTGCCTTACTTCAAGGGTATAAAAAGGCCTGAAGAATGCCATTAAAAACAAGATCTATGTTTGTGTTGTAGCATTTTGTGATTACGTAGTTTTGCTGTTGTTGCGTGCAGCACAAATATATACGAAAAATGTTTAAACATGGATGAATCCTCAATGACAGGTTTTTCCAAGAAGATTTTTTCTACAGTAGTTGTATGTGTCTACTTTGAGCTTGGAAAAGTACAATTTGGTCAAAGTCAAGCAGCACGAAAAACATTATTGAATTATGAACAGAAGCAAATTGTGCGATAAAATCTATTTGTACATTTATGGCCATATCTATTTGTTCTAACATCATTTTCAGGCTATTTTTGTGCTTGCCACTTCACATTTGTATGGAAACCACACTTGGATGACACAATTCTGAAGAGCTGATCAAAAAATAGCTAATTTTATGAAAAGTGTGAAGTCAAAATGGCGGCAAAGAAGACTTAGGCCCAAAAATGTCAAAACTTTGAATTACGATATTTCCAGAACGACAATGGTAGAAAGCTGAGATTTGGATATGTTGCTAATATCCTCATAATTGAATTGGATACGAAAAATCAGCAAAATCTATGAGTACATGATTGACAAGCTGTCCCTCATTGACATGGAACTTCCCTTTAATAACATCATCATGTGGACAGAATCAACGATATTGCTGATCTTAGCACTTTTCTCTTTAATCCATAACACTTTAAAGAACCAAAGTCTCCTCTCAGTGTCCCGATAGACGGACTGGTATAGACTGCATCCTCATTTTCGAATTTCACCTGAACCTATAAAGACTTCAGGATGCCAAAGAGCAAAAAAAGAGTATATCAAAATCTTTTAAGGACTGAAAGAGTAAGGCAATCAAATAAATGAATTTGATGCACTGATAGTACTCTTTTCTTGGGGTGTTGCTGCAAAGAAATACTGCAATGATTGTAGCCAAGGATTAACACCAGGACCATTTCAGTAACCAAATCTTCATACCTCCTTTGTTATCTTAACATCTCATTCACATGTAACCATTTAAAGCTTCTACAACTTACAGATATTGCTGTATATTACGAGAAGCCATTATTGGGTGATGAAAAGATGAAACAAGAGTTGGAATACGTCTGAAGTAATTCATTCGATCGAATGCAATTGATCACAGAAAAAAGTTGATCAATTTTATTGCTGCAATAAGACTCTCATGGACATTGCGTCAGTAGTCCATTGACCACGGAGACATAGTTACACAGCATTATAACATTGTGGTACAAAGAGACCAACATGGTGTTCAAGTGATACAATGAGGATGAAAGATGAGTGCGAATACCAATGAAAGCAAATTAATGACAGATTTGGTGTTTCTCTAGTGTTGTAGTTAGTCTTTAGTTGTTTATTGAGAGCAATAAGCTAGCAAGCAATGTTCATTGCAGGTTAGCAATGTTCATTGCAGGTTTAGTACATTGCAATTTTCAGCTGATGTGGGTCCTGCTGCACTACAGCTTCTGCCATCAGAGTCACATCTGAATACTCATTTACTCACTTCGAATTGATGGACAGCTGAGTGGGATGTTTGCAGGTGCTTTGTGATTCCAACCAGGAACTTTGAGCTTGCGTGCACCGGTGGACCCCACAAGGTTCACACTGTTGTTTTCACTTTGCCAGTTTGAACTCTGGTGGTCGCAAGATAAATGTAAGGCTGAGCGCCAAGGCAAACACGATGAAGACAAGAGAAAACGGCCTGTCTTAGACAGGTCTTAAGTACCTTTGAGATACTTTATGGTTTCTCAGGTCTTAAGTACCTTTGATGATACTTTTTGTGCTGACCAATTGCTAACGCTGTGAGGCACAATGGACCATTTCAACAATTAAAATCGGAGACTGGGGAGAGCGATTTGCTCTGGTAAATGACGGATGCAGTTCTTGTAAATGGCTGCCGCGTAGTTAGGTCGTTGAAGTGAATATGATGTAAACGTTGAGTTTTGCAAGCTGAGGCGAGGATCGCTACAGCATCGGCGCTGTTTTAGAATTTCAGTTTAGAAATATTAGTATTGGCTTATGTTAAACCGTCAGATCAAGAAAATTCGAACTATATTCGAACTTTTTCCTCGCGTCAAGTTTAATCGAATTTAACAAGGATATTCGAAGTTAAAAAGTTCAGTTGAATTCCATTCTCTTGAAAATCGAAGTCAGAGTAAGCTGTCTTATTCTAAATACTTCAAATGCATCATGTATTTCGTCAAGTTATGCGGAAAGGGCCTAAACTCAAAGCAAACAATGCTGTTTGAAGCTCTGAAATAAAGGCTGAAAAGGAAATCAGTTGCGAAGAGAGGTAAATTACATGTTTGATTGTATTTTGCATGGACAGCTATTTGACTAAATCCTAAAACAGCTCAATTGCTGCGTTTTTATGCAGTAGCGATTGCCATGTTTACATTATTAACTTCAACAGGCTTACTCCGTGGCAGCCATTTACCAGAATTGTATCCGCCATTTGCCAGAACAAACCGCTCTCCCCAGGCTCCGACTTTAATTGTTGAAATGGTCTATTTGGTACCTTGGTATAGCGAGGTTATGACGAAGTTATGAAAAGTATTCCTGTCATTGTGTCACTATGCTCGCAACATGGAGAAATTATTGGGAAGACTAAGTACTGACCCTTTTGCCTTGACCCCTTCAGCTTTGTTGATAGCAAATCAAAAACGCTAGGGCTCAAAATTTTATGAGTTGTTGGGGATGCGAACAGGCTAAGTTGTGAGCCTCAAGGAATCCTCCAAAAAGGACTCCAGATTGCATGCGCACTATTGATTTACTTCAGTGACGTAATATGCTAATTTGCTTCTCCGTAGAGAACAAGAGCACGAAACAATAGTATCGATGCGCATGACAGTGTGAGCTGCAGCGTTGATTCGCTATCAACCACGCTTTTGGTGAGTGGCCGAGTGGCTTATACAGTCTTCGTCAGGTGACTGAAGTTAAGCTTGGTCAAGTGAGGTCAGATTTCGGATGGGTGACCACTGAGGCCTGACCTCGCAACTCACCTCGCCGTCCTTCGGAAGGGACGTTAAACTAGGGGTCCCGTGCCTGGATGCGGCATGCACAGTGGGCCTAAATTAGCTTTCAGTAGCTAGAAATCCTGACAAGCCCACTCAAAACAAATTGAAAACAAACAAACAAACAAACAAACAAACAAAGCTGAAAAACAATGTCGTAAAACAAAAGGGTCCGTGCTTCATCTCCCCAACAATGTGCATTGATGCTATTGTTTCTTGCTCTTGTTCTCAACAGTCTAGCTAATATGCACATTGTGTCGCTGAATTGAATCGTTGATGTGCATGCGATCTCGAGCCCTTTTAGGGGATTCCTTGCTACAACTTAGTTTGTTCATATCCCCAACAAAATACTGCAAGTGAACCAAAGCATCATATAGATAAACTAAACTAATGATATATCTAGCGTTGCTCAGGTGTTACAATTCTAAAACGGACGCCAGAACCAAACTGTGACAGATAGATAAAAGTACATTAGAGATCGCAGATTAATGACATATTTTGTGCTTCTAAGGAGTTACCATTGCGAGACAAGAGATCATGCTAAATTATGAGTAGCATAGTTGTAGTGAGGTGATGAAGCTGCGTAACTCCAAGACGCTGGGGTGTAACCTTTTACTATGGTGTAACCAAGGCGATGTAGAATTGGGGAAAGAACATCAACATAACAGACTAGATGTTTAGTATTTCTAAAGTGTAACCATTGCAATACGAAATCGGAAGTAATAGTTGTAGTATAGCAAGGAGGTTTGAAAGGCACTGAACAAAAACACCAAAATGCATCCAAGTCGATATAAAGAATTGGTGAAATGACCTTAGAAAGGTATGCACAGATTTGGTACTGCTAAGGTGTTTTCATTCTGAGTTTAATGGTGGTAATGTAATTTGAATTATGGTGACAGCACAGAGGTGAAAAATAAGATGCCAAGGACCAACATATTGAAAGATCCACAAAAGTAACCAAGCTCTTTGAGATGATAGAGAGATACAACGTGAATACAATGGGTAGCACTTTCAAGAGGGATTCAAGACGAACCAGTTAAACGTGAGCGAGCTCTTTGAAAAATAAACTACCATCTTAACTGCAGTACATTAAACTCCTTAATCTTAAACTATGAAATTTATCAACGGATTCAGAAAACCACACAGGAGTAATTGTTCATTGTATTTCTACAGTGAATTGATAAGAATCTTCCAGATGAGCCAGTGCGGTAGCAAAGTGGAAGCCATGCCTTGTCATAACTAGCGTGACTAATTGCCCAGGGAAGCATAGTATCTCTTTCGAGCATAATAGGAATACTTTGACACTCTGGTAACTTCAAGATGCTTGTTGGAAGCCAAGTCAAATTAGATGCGAGTATTGCGCGAACTGTGAATGATATTCTTTGGTGCAGTCTCAGGGAGCATGAAAGTTGTTTCGGGGAAGCATTCAAAAGGCGTCATAAGTCCATAATATTCTGATTGCCTGAAACTCGAATACGACAGCAAATTGTGCTCAAGGAAATTCAAATTCAAATTCAAATTCAAATTCAAATTCAAATTCAAATTCAAATTCAAATTCAAATTCAAATTCAAATTCAAATTCAAATTCAAATTCAAATTCAAATTCAAATTCAAATTCAAATTCAAATTCAAATTCAAATGATCGATAGTGTATGATAAAGAAGGATCTTCATTTAATGACTTTCCTTTTCCTCAAAGATTGTTTGTTTTGTCTATTAGATAGTGAGTCTCCTTGGCTCCTTAAATCTTGTTGTGAGACCGCACAAATTCATAAGGGCTTTGTAGCATTTTTTAAAAGTCATACATCATGGGGGGTGCACTTGACCAAATTTTGGTCGGGGACGTGCCATCGAGGCTTCTAAAACATACCCCTTCCTTATACCAATTTTTTGAAAAAGTATACCCGACCTTATACCAATTTTTCGAAAAAAGTATATCCGACCTGATATATTTCAAATAAAGATCTTGAAAATAGGTACCGTTCCTTATACAAAAATTGTGAAAATTGATACCGTTCTTTATACCAATATCTGGAAAATAGATACCCTTCCCGATGGCACGTCCCCGTACCCGAAGTATATGTAGTGCTCTCCCCGGGTCATACATACAGTACAGTAATAGTCATTATACCAGAAAGAAAACAAAGTAGCTTCATACAAAACCCTCAAGTGGTAGTTCATGACGAGGGGCATTTCACTACCAAAAATCTCGTACACCTTTGGCAAAGATCCTCTTGTTTTCATGAAAAATCCATCAAAAACCTTATAAATCCTTTTGTTCTGAAAAAATCTCGTACGCTTTTTCCGATGAGTGCACTGCCCCTCGGTTCATGGCAAATTTATGAAAAGGCGGAATTTAGTAATTGAAATTTTCTACGGCCTTTTCATAATTTTTTATTGCAAAATTGATGGAACAAAACAAAAAACTTCAAAATTAATCTATGATTTTTCTTGACATGACTAAATGGCATGCGGGAGAGCGTACAGGGTTGAAACCTTGTAAATGGCCAGGAATCTTAGAATGCCCCAATGGGCAGTATTTGGTTAACAAATAGGAAATTTGGTACGACCATCAAGCCGGATGGACCCCCTACTAGGCCATAATGGGAGTACCCCCAAAGGGATACTGCTCTATCAAAAAGAGACAGAATAGAAAAGGCTTTGCGCTAGCTTGTTTTCTTTCTAAACAAATAATTCGTTTACCATCAACCACAGAATACAACAATAAGAAATAGATGCTCTCATAGAATTCATACTTTCTGAATTTTCGAGAATCCCCTGCATATCCCATGTCTGTTCTCTTATCAGATAAACGAGAGATAAATTTGCCGTCTATAAACACTCGATTCTTTCATTGGTAAGACTACTAACCAAACAAAAATGCGGTTGACAATTTGATAGAACCCAATGACCGTCTAAAAATAGCTTGGCCACATAATTGTATCAGTTTACAGGGACGCCGGGAGGAATAGTGACGCGGCCCACTGCTATTCATGCTGCATAAAAACTTTTGGGTTAGCGCATGGGAGTTGTGGACACAATTTGGGTGTTGATCGTGTCCACAATACCGGGCCTAAATGATCTTTAATGATTAAATGTATTTCGTTACTTGGATCGTCCTTGTGGTATCATAAAATTGTTCGTACGTCGTGTCTTATGCAAGTCGTTTTTTGTAAACTCTTGTATTGAATGTAAGTACAAAAAACTTTCTTCATTTAATATGCATTATTATACCATATAACATACACTGGATCAATTATTTTTACGCTCAAGTTCAATGCTTTTATCTTTTCGTTTGCAGCCTAGCGACAGTTAGTCATAGCATCTATCTCATCGGCTGTTTCGAAACCCTTCTGGCCTACAAACCATGATTGCGCAGATAAATCATCCGTGGAAGATCAGATTTGATACTTTTTAGCGGCAAGATGGATTGAAATATTTACTTCCTTCTCCAACAGAGAACGAAGCTGATCTCCTTGTTTCTTCATTTCTAGGCAGCTTTCGGGAAGCTAAACTTGTCAAAGCAGTGTCCTGGTGCTTCCTCTGACTCTGACCACTCCTTGTGATCCCTTTGCCTGGAATTACAAGGAGTTAGCGATTCGCATCAGTATCATTTTCCCTTGACTCTACGTGGCTGGTTGTGTAGGGTTGGGATTCGAGCCTCCAATCCTCCGATTGGAAGTCGAGCGTGGCGTGCTGAAGACATCCGCCCACAAACTTATAATAGCTATTGACGAAAGTTTCTACTCACAAAACTGGAATCTATATGCCAATGGTATAAACTGAAAACTTCTATTAATATCTGAGGTCAATCTGGCGTTGAACTTGTTATCAAGGCTTACCAAAAACTCCATAAAATAAATCTTCGAGCATAAAATTTGTCAATTCTTTCATATCTGGCCAAAATATTTGCTAATCAGTCTGTAGGTAAAACCTCTCTCTTGGTCAATCATTCAGGCGTTTGCAGCAAATGTTCAATGCCCAGGGGGGCACTCAGCAAATACGTATGCGGGGGAGGTGTCAGTCCAAGAAATGCTCAGGCAACCCAAAAATATCAGCTCACTTTATACTTAGAAACCTGTACATGAACATAAAATATCCTTAAACAATGCAAATAAAATTAAGGTCAGAATTGTCTCTAGTGAACTCAGAAATATCAGTTCAACAATCTTTGATTTCAGAAATATCATAACCATAGTTTCAGTTTTCTTTGGACCCAAAAATATCACTCTTTGCAATATTCTGACACAAAATATCAGATTTACCTCCCCATATGTGCATCTGTTGAGCTCCCCCCCCCTTGGGGCTCAATGTATTATGTCCTTCAGGAAATTAGTAAAATATATCCTTTTTCACAAAAAAATTCACTATTCCTCAGTAGTTCAAAGTAATAGAAACAATAAGAATCAACAAGAGTTGCCAAATTTAGATTGCATTTCAAGCACAATTTCAATTCATGTTGCATGCAAGTGCAAGGTTACAAGTTACATGTTACGAGCTGATGTTTCCAAAACACAGCTATTTCCTGATGTCCAATGTGAACCCGATTCCTGTATCTATCTGTAGAAATTGTTTGTGCGTAGCCTTTTGTGCTGTATTTTATTGTATATTTAGATTTAACTTTAGTTACCTGTTTCTATGTTATGACCATTGGGTAGTCATGGTCTTCTGCTCCTCATGACATCGTCTTTATAGTGTTGTAAAATAGTTTGTTAAGTGATGTTTTAGGTAATTTCATTATTGTGAATTTTCTTACATTGGATAAATATGTAAAAAATTTACGAGCTATCAGTTACGAGCTACAATTTCATTACAAGTTCATAGAAGAACTGGATTTTTCCTGAAGCTGTTTAGAAATCATAGATGAATGATCAATCCCTCCATTGCAAATTATTTTTCTCACACAAATCAATTTTGCTTGAAGCGCATTTACACTTAATTGGTCACATATTATTGCATGGCAGTATTTGGAACTGGACCCGTTTTCTATAGGCTGAGTTGCTTTATTTCAACATTCTTACTGGAAATCTATGGAATTTGCAAGTCGATATTTTGTCAGATCATAGAGAAGAAACTATCTTTCCTTTCCTGGACAATGTGATCGTGGGAATATCTAGCTTTCATAATAAGGAAATTTTGGTGGAAGAGAAAATTAGTTTCACTCCCCAGAAAACAAGCACCAAATGACGAGCTACTCCCTGCTCCTCCCTTTCTTCTCAATACTACAGGTTTACTTCTAAGCTCTCCTTACAAGCGCCAAAATCACAAGAGAAATTACGGTCGAGCCACAGCTGTCATGTTCTTGTTGATTTTCTTAAAAAACCTTCGTTACTGACCTGGAACATATCTCGGAAAGCTTGATTATGCAAGTTTTAAATATATGATTAAAGCAGAACCCAAATGAAATCGTATTAAGCAATTTATAGTAGTTTAATCTCGTGAGTCTCAGAAACTAATAAACACCACTGATCAAAATATTGCTGTTATCCTTTTCAATTAGCATTCGAACGGCATCACTAGTGAAATAAAAAACTCTTTGGCATGTGATTGCCAAAGAGATGCTTGTTTTAGTAAAACAGGAATTAGGCGCACAATCAATAAAGTCAATAAAACAACAAAAAACTCACGAAGTTTCGCTTTTTTCTGGGAGTTTTCTCTGTATCCTCATGCGGCATCAATCTCATTGAACTTGCTAGCTGCATGCCAGCAGTAATCATAACCAAGAACTGGATATACACTTTGGCCATCGCAATTGCCTTTTTCAAAACTTTGTACTTTATCAAAAACTTTGAACGAGTTATCAGTAACGTTTCATTTGCTCAACAAGGTCTGAACAGCGACTGCAGTCTGACGTCTGAACAACGTGAGATCGTTTGAGTTGTGTTTCAGACCAGCTTCAACCACTCTTTTATCGGTGGCACGTGAGGCGGAGCTTGTGCTGCCGGTCCCTTTTCAGATTTCCCTCAAATTTGATGAAATAGCCGTTATGGTCCTTGGGCTAACCATGCTTGAAGAGCAGTTATTGTTGCGAAGGTTGAGAATGTATTCATAAATTTGAGTACAATGATTATCAACATATTTCCTCTTTGTTCTAAACAGTTATAATAATACCTCATTCATCTTTCTTCGCTACATAATGACTTGAGCCACGATGTTATATGCTGATTTACAACATTGAACTTTCGGCTCCAAAGCTCTTTTGGCCGCCTGAAGAGGAACCCAAAACATCACGATTTTATACCCCAAGCCGCAACAAGAGAGCTACAATAGCTCATTGGCCGCAGAAGAAACGCTCAGATGGCCTTTGACAACCACCATATTATTTGGTCCTCATGAACATAAGGTCTGTAGAGTAGGTAAGACATTTCCTGTGGCCTATTGTTTTCAACAAAATGCGTTGTTTGTAATCAAATAAAAGAATAGAACTCAAAAAATAAAACCACTGTGCCATTCATGGCAGGAATTGACACTAGGTGATCAAAGTTCCCACCATGAAAGACACTGAAAACTCAATGATTACAATGTATTAGGAAAAAATAACTGCAAAGAAAACTTTAAAGTCTGTCTCACATCTGATATCAGGCATTAATATCAGCGAGTATTCAAAAATTTGGAAGAACACAGGTGAAAGATTATGAAGAGGGGGCCCTCATGCCCTCAAAAGCCGCCATTCAATGCCACATTCGCCATCCCAGTCGGGACTACAATGAAACCGATGGGCAGCAGCCACCATTCTTATTGCAGGAATTAAATCCACTCACTATCTCTCACCCACATGCACCGTAAGATAGAATTTTGAATAAGATAAATTAAAATTTTCTTAAAAGTCTTAGGTGTTATTTAAGCTCATCATAAAAACTGGTATTGCTAGTAGAGTGGGCTTCTGTCCAGAAATATGACAATACGACAAGGCAGGAACGCTTTTTTTTGTACCTGCTTTGCTGCTCGAGGTCAGTCGCACGACTCGGCACATTGATATGGAATGAGGGCGACGTAACTGCCTTGACTCTCACTAGTTTGTTCCGACCTGAGTTGCCTCCGAATATCCTCTGCCCGCATAGTCGCGAGTCTGGGAACATCAACTTCGCTATCACTATGCCATGGGTGTTGATCGTGTCCACAATACTTGGTCTAAATGTTCCTAAATGAATGAATGTATTTCATTACCTTGCTTGCCTTCAATCGACTCTTTATCTTCTCTTTCCTGATCGGGGAGCCGATGCCTTTGCTCTCAACAATTTGATGAGGACCTAAATTTTGAGCTGTGTCGCGCCCTGAAAATTATGACCTGAGAATTTATTAGTTCCTTGATCGACGAGGCCTTCCAGCGTGTCGAGAGCAAAGGCATCGGCTAACAGGCAAGAACGAGAAGATAAGTAATTGATTGAAGACAAGCAAGGTAACGAAATACGTTTATTCGTTTTGTTTGTGGACAAAATTAACACCTAAATCATCCACAATACCCATGACCACACACTGAAGATTCGGCGCTGGGTGTTTTAAGATCCGAGGGACAGCAAATCCTTGTAGGCTTTATGCTTGGTCGATCTGTTAGGTCACAGATTGTTGACATGAAAGTGTATGAAGAGAGATTCGTTTGAATATAATTTTCTACTTTCAATCGTTTTTCTTGATCATAAGGAAAAGGATATAAACGATAAGCCCTCTGACTGGTTTTGTTGAGAAATGAAGCCTGTTGCATCGGTTCTGTGGCTGCAAGACGAAATATTACAAGGAAATCTGACATAAGTCTATTGAAATTCGAACACTGAGACAGAAGTTATGTCGCTATAACAGTTAACTAAAAGAAATGACGTATACATGAAAAGACAGCCTTGGTTATTCTGACAAGGCTTGGCCATCCTCAGTCTATGACTGTTCATATCCGTTGGGAAAATGCTGCAGGACCCAGAAGTATAACTTGCTTCAGGCAATAATTATCATGATCATATCATCTATTCCCAGTCACTTTATGAAAGACTGCCACAGGTTTACCAAAATCATGACTTCTCATTATTGGAAAAATTGATACTGCAAAAGCCTTTGTCCTTACGAACATTTCTACTTGTTGAGTTTGAAATCAGAGTCAAAAGATGAGAACACAATAGGAGACGAATACAATGGGTGTAATTTTCTGGTTATCTGTAACTAATGAGGTGGGAGGCCAAGGCAAAAGTAACGAACGTGTCTACAGCAAGCAAATCAAAGTTACCAATAAATCAACACTTGTACAAGAAGTGGTTACGTACTAGGGGGCCTGGGACCTACTCCATTACATCATTACAATAGGGGAATCTTATAAGTTGCGGCAGAAACATTCGAATCGTACATTTTGCTACCCTTGTTTCTTTATGCAAGTAAACAGAAAAATAAAATGGCAAATGTTTTTTTAGTAAAAGCAAGTTGATATCAGGTCTTGAGTGTGGATCCATTTATTTAAAAGGTAAGAAAGCGTTGTCTGTAGCAGCTTTTCTTGGTTGGCAGGGCTACTGTATTAAGAAATTTCAAATGAATGAATGAAATAATGAATGAATGAATGAATAACTGAGGCTGGTGAGTCAAAGGAATATTTTTATATGCTTTGGACCTTTATGTGATTAGAGCAGCATTGGGGAAATGGATCCTAGAGAGGTAAGAAGAGAAACTCGATGTCATGCCTCTGATAATGAGGGAAAGTAATCTTGGCTGTAAACTTGCACCATTCCATTTTTAGCAATCTTCTTTACTCGTTTTGGAAACTGAAGAACTTTGAAATCTCTGCTTTTTAAATTGCCCCATTTTGTCTGATGGCTCGTTTTCCCAGCCCATAGCATCTCGAATTGTAAATTTTAGGACAACAGACCTTTAGAAATAGCTCTGTCACTTAAAAAAAAGACATGTCAAAGCCCCACTACATCTGCAGACACCATGGACTTATGCCTTTTCTTCCAGTGTTTCACTGCAATCTTTGATTTGCTGATATCACTGGGTCAAAAGAACTCATTAATATTACTTTTCAAAAAAGGGGGCCTGCTTTTTGAAAATAGCTTAAACAAGCGGGAGTTCTCGTACACTCAAGCAAATAACATCAAAGTCTAGTTTAAAAATTAAGAGCAAATATTTAAGTGCAAGAATCATGCTACCCTGACCTACTGATCACAAAACATATGCCTTTCAAGCAATAACTTTCCTCTTTTGAAACAAACAAGATCTACCGGCCTAAATTGGTCCCACTTTTTAAATGCAATATTATGAGTCAATTTCGACCAACTGATGTCAGCAAACCAAAGAACGCTGGGAGACAAGGGACGCAAAGCCAAACAGATATGCATATACCATTTACAAAACCAAATTAAATTTACTTGCTCCGATCTTAATCATCGAAATAGAATATTGAAATTTTGCTCTCTACTGCTGTGTACAACTATTGAAAAAACGAAACCTTTTGTCTAATTGACCATTGAAAGCTAAGGCCTTTTTCTGCAAGGCCTTTGGCCAAACAAAATGCAAGGTTTTTTTCTTTGTCTGCTGGTACCGACCCCCAACTTCCGGGGTTGATGAAGCAGATTCGAAAACCGTAGAGAGTATCTTGAAGACCTAGATAAGGAAGGAAAGGAAATTATCCTTGTAGGCGACACAAACTGTGATTTTAAGAATAGTACAAATGCAAATAAAAAAGTGAAGCTTGTGTATTTCGAATATCAAATGGAGCAGTTGATTGAAAATTATAAGAGAGTTGCAGTAACAACAACCGAACTAGGCGAACAAAGAGTACGCAAATCACTCATCGATCATTTCTCCACCTCGAGCTCCAAATGTATTTTAGACGCAGACGTCCTAGAAAGGGGGATGGTGGACCACTATTTGGTGTACGGATTAAGGAAAATAAATGCTTGGCGAATAAAACAGAAAATAACAAAGCCAAAATAGTCGAATCTCGTACAATGAAGAAATACTACAAGGCACTTTTCCAACACGACCTGCAACAAATAGATTGGGAAACAATCCTTACCACTTTTGCCAGGCTGTCAAATTTCAGGAGATTTCCGAATCACTTTTGATTATACATGCTCCGATTAAGAAAAGAAGAGTAAGATCAATGGAGGCTAGGGACAGACTGAAAAAAGTAGCGACAAAATCTCCTGAGATGCGGTCTGCTTATACCAAGCAGCGGAATAAAGTAACCAAAAACATTCTATATTTTATTCAGGATTATTACAACGGTATAATTGAGAAAAATAAAAAGGATCCAAAGAGATGTGGAAGACAATGAACAAGGTTTTCGTTAAAGATGCTAAATCCACAACGTTATTTAGTATCGAAATTGACGGTAAAATGTTGACAAAATAACGTGATGTTCTTTAAGCTTTGAATCATCACTTTGTATCTTTTGGATCAAGGCTCGCAAGAAGCATTGAAACGAGACCATACGATAGTTGCCTGCAGCATATTACGCCAGTAAACGAAGAAATGCTGTTCAAACCAGTCGACAAAAAGTATGTGATGAATGCTATCAATCAGGTAATGAACGGGAAAGCGCTAGGTCCTGATAAAATTTCCATAACTTTGGTAAAAGTCACGAGCGAGTTTATCGCTCACCCTCTTGCGCTGATTTATTACTCATCATTTGTGAATGGTGTTTTTCTTGATATTTGGAAATTAGTAAGAGTCACCCCAATTTACAAGTCGGGCCCAAAAACTGATGTAGACAACCACAGGCCCATCTCTGTAATCTCAGTATTTTCAAGGATGCTAGAAATGTCAACGAACGATCAAATGTTTTGAGTTTCTCAAGATCAATAAGAGTACTTCATGCAACCAAGCAGCTTTTTGTTAAGTTGTACTCCACGATAACATCACTCATAAGCAGAACAGACTTCTGGTACTAAAACATAGATCCGAACAGTGTCAATTCTTCTTGACCGAATACGTTCGATCACGATATGTTAACAAAAATTACGTGCATATGGAATAATAGGCAAAACTGGGGATTGGTTTGAATCCTACCTAACTGGCAGAAGATAGTTCTGCTGCCTAAATGGTCAGCATCCAAAAGCCAGAGATGTATCCTGCGGAATTCCCCAAGCTTCTTGTTTAGGCTCTCTTCTTATCATGATTTACCTGAAGGACTTAGAAAAGTGTCTTAACTTCTCCCAGGCTAGTATCTATACTGACGATACCAGTGTAACTATCACATCAGATAACACAGCAAAACTAATTGAGGATGCACATCAAGAGCTTTCCAGCCTCTCTGAGTCGATGAGGTTGAGTAAACTTAGTCCGAATCCAAAAAAAGCTGAATTCATGGTCATAGGGCATCAACTTAAAAGCAAAAATCTAGAATTGCCAGAAGTGCTGAAACTAAATAGCTCTTGCATAAAAAGAGTCAATAAGACGAAATCCCTCGGAGTGATAGCTGATGGAAAGCTGAATTGGGATTAACAGCCTAAGCGCACCAAAGGCAGAATGAGTGGAGAGCTTGCAGCTTTAAAAAATTGATAAATGTTGTTCCGTAATCATAACTGTGTAATGTATATCATGCCTTAATTGAGAGTCACCTGCGTTGTGCTGATGTTATGAGAGGTAGTCTGTCAAAGACAAAACTAGCTACTCTTCAGCGCCTTCAAGACTGGACCAGTTCAATTAGCTCTAATGCAAGAATAAAAGATAACTGGTCATCTTCCTGGCTGAACGTAGACAATCTTTTCCGTTACGATCGAGCCGTCATGGCCTATAAGATACGAACTGACTATGGCCTGAAAGCCTATGGGACAAATATCATCAGAGATCTTCTCATTGGACCTACAATACGAGGCACTGTAAAGATCTCCAGATCCTTAGATATGGACTGAATTTGCCAAAAAAGGCTTTCATTACGCACCTCTCAGATTATGGAATGATACATCGGCCAAAATACGCTAGCTACCGACATTAGATCGCTTCAGAAAACAACTGAACAAGCATCTAAAGATCTAGACTTTCCGACACAACTCCCTACACGGGTTTGATAGGCCTGTCTGTTTTTATTCTTAGATTTTTTATGTTTTTTGATAGATGTAATTTTATTTGCTAAAGGGTTTTTTGTGTATATATAATAGTAGATGAAATGATGAATGAAATGAATGAAAAATGATGATCGAGAAGAGCAATGGTGCATTTTTTACACTGTCGGTATAAAGAGTTAAAGGGCAAGTGGTTTACAAAACTGAAGTACGCTGGAACCATATCACTGATAAGGAACCACATGTTGTTTCCTGCAACTCTAATCCATCCAGATCCTGTCTGGTGGTCCTAATCAGGACAGTCAGCGGCAATGTTGTTTGCTTCAACTGCAAATCCTTAACAATACAATTAAAAGTTATAATAGATCTTTTCACGCCATTCTCATTCATTTGTGATTCGTGCAGCTGTAATCAATCCAGACACCACCACCAGCGGTCTTTGCCCAAAATATGTTGTTTTTTAAACTGCACCTCTTAAACTTGCCCACATTTCTCAACCTTAACAATTCCATATAATCAAATGAAAATGAATCCGTGTTAGACAGACAAACGATCCGTCATTTGTAAGCATTGCCAAGAATCAAGTATTTTAAAACTATGGCGTAGGCAAGAAATATCTGAGAAGATGATTGTTTAGTTGCCTAACAGTTCATGCTCACAATATTCTCACAAGGCAGGCAGTGGCATTACAAACCTGACGTTCAGTAATTCATTTCTATTGGGCTGGAAGTATTTCTGGCTTTTCAACTCCTAGATTAAAGGCATTGAGTCCATATAAATACTTCTTTTCAATTATGAAAGGACGGTTGTCATTTTTAATCCCTATTGGAATTAAACTAAAGAAATTCCTAAAGATCATGCAAGGATTAAGGAGTCCTTGGTCTCCTCTGCTAATGACTTTAGCACTATTGTGTTATGACAAAGGGCCGTCAGCGTTGTATCAGCAAAGTTTCAAGACAGCGTTAACGCTCCAGTATTTACAGCGAGGTGAGTTGCTTGGTCAGGCCTCCTTTTTAAGCTTAATTTTTTTGGGCTAGCTCCAGTCATTTGGCGGGAACTGAATAAGCTGCTCGGCCACTAATCTCTGGGCCACTCACTGAGCCAGTATCGATGGTTTCCTATGCAAGCAAGTGCGGAGATTAACATCTGCATCAGTATCACGTGACGGATAATGTCGGTACTATGAAACAGGGAACATAATTGTCTATATCTTCCACATAGTGCGCTGAATTAACTTCAAAGTGATACAGCTGAATGGAATTTGCTGAGGCTTTTGAATGACGCATTGGTTTTTGCATTTTAGCTACAATAGCAAACATTATTACATTTTCATGCATTGATTTGATAACTTACATCTTGCAGAACTATTTGAGTTCACAATTTTCTTCTTTGCTCCCAACTAAGTTGATAATGCAGACTCCAATTCTGCATTCAAACACACCTAGGGCCTGTTCATATGGAGGCGAGCCAGCCCGCTTACCGGGCTGGCCCGGTAGGCGAGACAGTTTTCATCTTCTGTTCATATGGAGAAATTCCAGCCCGCTTGCCGAGACAGAAATTTGACACGTGTCAAAAATGAGACACGTGCCCATTGTTTAGAGACGCAGCGCACGAACAATAGCGACATTTTCGTCTCGGTAGCTGGGATGGAGTGTTCATATGGGGAAATTTTCATCCCGCCTACCGAGATCTCGCCACCACACCAGTGAGATCTCGCTAAGCGGGCCAGCCCGCTTGCTCATATGAACAGAAATCAAGTTTTGTATTGGAATTAGGGATGAGGTGAGATCTCGGCAAAGAGCTCCAGCGCGGTAAGCGGGCTGTCTCGCCTCCATATGAACAGGCCTTTATTGTATCCAGAAATCACGTTTTGACACCTGCAGTTTTCCATAAGCCGAATGAAACCAATCTCGCCTTCAGAGTGAGTTCATTGCTCTTCCTTTAGTCTCGGATACTAGAGGCCGTTCGGCGTTTTGATTGGCTGTAACTCTGTTTTGCGCAGTAACTCCGTTTTGAGAGGGGGAAACAGCCGCGGAACGTAAAAATTCGGTGGGAAGCCACATTCTTTACCCATTTCAACCACAATTTCCTACTTATCTCCAAAATTTGGAGAATAAGGAGTCATTTCGTTTTTGAAGCCGCGGTCAGAATTTCTATAATATGCAACTTAGGCCTATTTTCGCTCCAAACAAACCAAGCTTATTTCACATTATGCACACTTTCAAACTCCAGAATATTGCTCAAATAGCTTCAAAGGGGTTGAAATAAAGTCCTCAAAGTGTTTGTTTTTAGCTTCTGAATTTATCTTCTGCAAAATTGAGGCTAGAGTAACGGAATCAATAGTGTCTGCTAATGCACCCACTTTCTGGGCGCATTTTTGATCGCAGTGTTCCAGGGTGATCATTCGGCTTTGTGATCAGCGTATGGTGTAAGAAAACCCTAGGAGCGAGGCTACAATGACTCAAAAATCATTAATATCTGTAAAACCAAAAAATTTTGATGATGCCACTGATCTTTGAACTTTTATTTCATGCATCAAAGTCAAATGCTTTGCATGGATAATTTTCAATTCATTCTTTAAAGACAATGAAATTGCTGTGTCAATAAATGTGTTTAGAGCAAAATTTAGAATGCTTAGCCAAAAACATAATGAAGTGATTTCACATAGGTATCAAGTTTTACATGATGTAAGAGTAAACAGAATTGATCTAAGTGGTACTGAAGGGGGGGGGCATAGAAATGTTATTTTATGATTATTTCTTGGTATATTTTTGCTTCAAAACAAGTTAGCTCGTAAAAGCACTTACTGTCACAAATTCAAAGCAAATTCAAGACTTCTCAATGTGAACAGAATAATTTGCTATCTTATACAAATGCAACTGCACCTGAATAAACTTTCATGATCAATGAGATGATCAATTTTTGATTATCATTAAGAAAGTTTCCTTGGGTCATCCGGCTGTTTCAAGACAATTTAGCCAGCGCGATTACTTGTGTGAAAATGCAATTTCTAGGCGTAGGCGTGCTTCAGTTGACTAAAGAAGCGGAATCTCCATGATCAGTTTAGTTGAGTTCGGTGAGAAATTCATAATCAAAATGGAGGAATATTGTGAGTACCATGTATAAGATATCTATCGCTCGATTTAGACACTTCTGTAGAGTTGGCTGAAGTGATTCATGAAGTGATCTCCTATGACATGATAAGTGAAACTTGACATTAGATTAGGCGTTGATCAAATGTACGAATGTTTGCCACTCGTTTTTGAAAGGAAAGATTGGATTTTGACTTTACCTATGAAGAAAGAAAACCATTTTTAAGTCTAGTTTCCATATGATCACAAGGACCGCTGGTGACGCAAGGATGACACAACTTTGTAACCAGTAGCTCTTAGCGATCCTTTTGTCATGTAGTTTCCATTTGTCACAACGATCGCACATTTCTGAGAACGTTGGCGGCAGAATCAAATTCTCACAATGGCGGTAAAAGGTGGTGACAGACAAAAAAGGATTAGCTTTTGAAGAGAGGCCTCTATTGCTGAAACTCATGCTCACTCAGCATCATTTTGACGCAAGACTCACTGCGATCGCAGGGACCGAAAATTTTCTACCTCAAACGCAACGATCGTTGGCAACGCAACGATCGCTAGGCCATTTCCATTTTGAAGCAACGATCACTGGCCACAAATTTGTGCAATCCTTGCGTCACCAGCGACCCTAGATCAAATTAATCTTTATCGAAATAAGATCAGATTAAATCAAAATACATCTTTCAAGGAGCTATTGATGGCTGCAATAAAAAACCACATTGTTTTACAACATCAACATTTTCCAAGTATGATGAAGATAAGACTACAGTGAAACCATCCTTTTCATCATCTGTCATACACCACTCACTTCTGGCAGATTTAAATACATAGCATGTTCAATTTAGCTATTCATTTCACTTAAAATAGATTATATCAGACTTCATTGTTAGTTTTGCATGACTTAAATTCTACTACATACGATTTATAATCCTAATACTACAAACGAATAACGAAATTACAAAGATAATGATACCGATAACCCAAAGCAAGGCTGGGAAATGATTTTGCCGTTGACAAATAGCGCTAAGCGCCACCCTATTTAGTTGGAATCTGAAAATTTGGGAAACACCCTGGAAAAGCAAACAATGGAGTTAAAAGGATCCCTATCCCAGCGAATCAGCCTATTGTCATCGACACATGGCTACCTGCACTTTCTGGAACTTGAAGTTCGCTTAGACAAAAGCTCAAGATTATAAAACATGTAGAAAAGAATCAAAACATTGGAATAATTATCACAGTGATGACCAGAAACTCGAAAAAATTGAACGATTCATTGTTTGGTAAATATCTCCCAATCTGGTCGCAGCCATTTCATCATTGTCGCTGAAAATTGTCTCCAAGATCCAAGCAACATTCAGGACCAGGTAGGTGAGTTATTTGGGAAAATAGGGGATGACATCAAATTCTTTTATCGAAGTAGAGTGGTCTTCACAAGGCTACTGGCCTAGGTATTTTGGTCTGCCGAAGTAATTTCGCCTAATGTTCAAAATCCTTGATATATAAAATCAATTTTTAAGAGCAAGATACTTTGTTGTTTATTTAGTTCAGGCTGATTCAGAAACAATGCAATGACCAACTGATACTTACAAAATTCAAACGTGTTGGTCAAATCATATGCGGCTCTTATGCCTCCATTGTCCTTACATACAAGCAATTTAAAGGCAGTCTGTCACGTATCTGATTGGCCACAACAGTCCGAGTTCAACACAACAGATTTTTTTGCGAATTTGTCTGTTTGAAACAAAGGAGGGCTAATCGTCTTGACTTTCTACGGTCATAGAAATTCAGAAGATTAGAAGTCATTCAAATTTCCTATTCTTTGTATTGTCATTATCACCCAATCAGATGCATGACAGACTGCCTGCACCTGAGGATGATAAAAATAGCCCCTCGGGAAGCAAGTGTAGCTCCGAAAAAGTGTTTACATACATGAAAAGGCATTCAAAGAGAAACAACATTCATTACCTGTAAACATGCAAAAACAGTTTATTTTAACAATGGTCGAAGGTTGAAATGAAAGTGATCACATGAGCTTCTTGTCTTATGCTGATTCAATTCCTTTAATCTTTAAGGTTTTACAAAGTTTCGGGACCTATGCTAAGAGGGCCAGCATTTTCCTAAGTCAGACAAAGGCAGAATCTGCCTGCTGATCTGAGAAAAGGTTGGAGAGAATTTGCTACTGCAAAAGCATAAGTGAGGGGTTTACGTAATAAACACAGATTAAGGTTCAATATTCAAACTGTTCCAGATGTACTATCCAACTTTTACTCAATAGGAGCCTCTATGCATTGCTACAGTCTCAGTGACGTGAGAGATCAGGTTTTTACTGTCACTGCTTGGCCTCAAGATTGCGAATATGAATCTTTGTCAACAAAGCAGTCATTATTCTCCGATTTTCCTTATAATATATACCATAGTTTTGGTTACTTGATCTTTAGGTTTAGGATTGTTTGCAAAATGATAGATCAGTTGTCTGCACAGGTTGATTTTGTGAGAGTAAAAGCATATCTTTAAAATTTGTATTGAATTCACAACTTTGCTTTGTCATGGCATAACAAAGTCATGTATACTTGCAGGCGTGGCATTCTACCACACTGGCCATACTTAACCTCCCAGCCTGTTTACTACTCCTATGTGGAAGGTAATGTTGGTAGATAAAACGTACCTACGGCAGATATCTTCAAGTGATAAAGAACCACATTTCATTAGAACCATAACACTTTTAAGTGACTTTCTGCCTCTTTATGCTTTCTTAACAAGTCTAGGTACTATTGGTGGTCAAGTCTACCTTGTTTGTTACCGTGACAGCACTCTCGTGTTTCATCACTGAAACATCGAAATTAGACGATACCATTATTAAATTCTTTTCGTTCTGTTTCCATTTCTTCTAAATTTCTCAGTTGGTAGTTTTCTGCAAGGATTAATTATCAAGATAAATGTGAAGACATCAAAAGTAGTAACTTCTGGGCTACCAAGGAACTGTCTTCAATCTTCAATTAGGATAATTACTCGCCTGGCAGGCTTGCATAAATACTCCTGCGAATGAAAGCTTTCTTTACTGCAGTGAATGATGTGGCACACGTTCTTTTCTCTAGGGACTTTCATAACTAAAGCATTGCAGTGGTTTCAGTTCACTCAGCCGCAACACAATGTTCAAATTCTGACACCTAACAGAATTCTCATTCTTTTGGGATTTTTCCCTGCAAAGTCTGCCGACTTTACTTTTCTTCCAAATTTGCTTTCTTTTGGAAGCTGAGAATTTTCCCTGCGAGGTCGACCGTTTTTAGAAAACTTTTACAGACTTGAGATGCCCAAAAGAATGCGCACAAAGAAGATCGTATGTTTCACAAATGCAGCGATGGGCTAAGGCCTATATCTATCGCAACAGTGGTCAAGATTTTATGCTTCGGTAGTAAATTTTGGTAGCTATGCGTTCCTAAGGAGCACATTCCTATCACGCCTTGCGTGAAATGAGGTCCGCTATCTTATCTGGAATCGTCTATTGCGCAGCGAAAAAGCTCCTTCTATCAGCAGAGGGAAGGCTCTCGAAGCTTAATAAACACAGCATATGAAACCTCGTGAAGGAAGGCAGACCTTGCCCCACTCCAAATTTGGAAATACTCCTTGCTATAGTTGCTCACAGACTCATTATTAACCAGCAAATGAGTGCCAACCACAGAATCACTCGCTAGTTCAGCCGGACCGGCTTTACATTTTCGTTTTAAAAGACAACAAGTGTTACATTTGTCAGTGATCTTCCTTATTGCCTTGGGACATGTTGTATCTCATCCTGTCAAATCAACAAGTCTTTGGCTGTCCTATCTACGTACCGATCATTGCACTCGCACGTGAATTCATGCATAACATAACTTGAATTAATGCTCCAGTTTCAGTATGCATCAGTAGATGCAGTTTTGAAAACGTGGGAAAATCAAACTTTCTCTCATCAAAATGCTTAAAAAAGTAGGTATTCCTTAGCCTTAGCCTTAAGCTTGAGCTTAGCTACTACATCGCATCACAAAAAGCATGTTTGCATCATCTCTACGCCAGTGTGAAGTGAGTTTATTGGTTGTTGTTTGGTTGGTTATTTATTGAAGATGAATTAA